>JAODVM010386181.1:0-27293 GCA_025400095.1 Phenganax marumi
ATTTGGCCTGAACAGATTCGTCAACCAACTCGAGGGGAACACTGGGAAATATTCTTTGAGCCAGTGTCAGATGAGAAATGGAACCCTATCCCATCAACCTTTGTGATCGTAGTTTACATCGCGGCTTGTTTTGGAGGTGTGTTCGTAGAGGAACCCGAATGTTATGAAATGGTAGAGGGCAGAGTTGTGAAGATGTCAATGGCTACTTGGAGGAAAAGAATAATGCAACCACTATGGTTACACAGTAAACATGAAATTCCCGAATCAGTTGGACGTATCAGTTGGAGCTCGGCCAGGGTGCGGAGAATGTGTACGATCGCAGATCAAGAACTAATGCAGTGTATCAACAATGGAAATTGGGAAATCACTTCAAAAATAGGAAAACGTCTTGAAGAAAGATCTCCTGAGGAGGACATAGATTCCATGAAGTTATTAGTTTTGTCAAAAACTATCACTGCAAGCTGCCGCAGAGGACATTTCAATGAAGCAACTGTTTTACTTCACACTTATAAGTGCCTTTTACCACAAACCCGAGATCAGACGATTTTTGAAGTGATGCAACTTTATTTGGAAGCAGCTTTGGCAAGAGCGAAAGGAAATCTTGACGAATTGAAGGTACCACTGGATGCTGCTTTGAAACAAGCAGATTTGATTGAACCAGGGTTAATACCAGTTATAGTTTACATCTTTGCCGCAACAGTAGCTGATCTTGTAGATCTTGAAGGTTTAACACCGGAAGATCTTTCGTTAAGAGCTTTAGACCATTTGAAACGTGTCCCAGATTTCTCTGAAATTATAGGGGACATGGAACAAAGATCACATATAACTCTGGCGACATTTCACCTTGGCGGTAATATTCGTGGAAAGCGCACCAAAGATAACGTAGATGGTATCGGGCTAGAAAAAGCGCTAAGAAGCCTCGATGCAATACATCAAAGCGTCTGTGAAGGAAACCCTCTTAGTCGGTATCGTGAAGTTCAACTCTGTTTAGTTCAATCGATGTACTATTTTCGACATTCGCAATTGTTTAGTGATGGTAAAGTTCGATTTTTGAAGAATGCCTTTAACTGCGCTAAGAACGCTGAACGTCTCGCAAAGGATCATCATTTCACAGAAATGTTGGAATGGAGTAGGGCTCAGCAGGCTTTGTGTGCTGAGGAACTGCTTTGGGTGCATTTTGCTTCTGATAAAAAAAGAACCCTTGAGCAATGAAGACTTGCCAGTCTGCTGTGCAACGACAATGGCATTACCATCGAAAAATAGATACTGAAAATGTGTAAATGTTGGCTGTTGTACCGGGTAGTAAGTCATTTTTGATAGATCTACTCATTGTGGGTTATTATCATGCTGTGTTTACTGTTGCAGAAAGCTCTTCATAAAAACTCTAAAGATTTTTATGCGATGCTTGGCCCATTGACTGGTGATGCACCCCAATGTATCCTACTCTTGTAGATTGTTCAATCTAAAGCCAGATGATGTTATAATTTTACTTGTCAGGTGAAGACCCACCCTTGTGCCTGAGGCATTTTACTTCATCATCACGGGTCAACAAAAAGGACTGTTTTCGCTGCCCTCCCCTTCTGATACAGTAGAAAAATGCAATAACAAGCCTATGTTACTAAACCCTATCCCCTAGCCTATTCATTTTCTTCATTACTAAGTATGGCTTGTACCCAAAATACCCTGAGTAACCCTGAGTACAATCAATGTATCGTTGTTAATGACGTCACACAGTTTGAGGGATGGAAAATAGGAATTTGGAAAGTAAAAACAATCCAAAACAAAGCAATGGCGACGTGTAGTTCAACATCGTTTAGTTTGGATAAATTGTTCATTAGAGCTCTTCACGTCTCACTAACAACTTTTGTTATAACTGTTCTTATTGTTAAAGACACTGGTAAGTTTATATACTTTAAAATCGTGATGTGAAACAATAGTATATAGCCTTTAAAGTTTGCTATTCCGTTTCTTGTCTTGATGACAAAACAAAGTCAATGTCGATAGCTGCAAAGTTAAAGTACCGTAGTTTTTTTGTCAGCTTGAGCAATGGTTTAAAATGTGATTCACTTGTAGACGGTACTTTGATGTCGTACAAGCGCAATAAAACACTCATGAAAAGTCCTATTTCTGCGAAAATCAGTACAGCGATAAAGAGACAATCTCTATATGTTAAAGATGTGCTATTTGGCTATTAATACTCTATCATTGAATTACAGTTTTTCTCTATTGTTATCTAGAACTTCGCAAGTCATTGATGTTGCTACAATGGTATTATCTGCTACCATATTTTTTGATTTTGGCTGTGTCAACCTTGTTCTATTTTATTGCTGGTTCCATTGACCCTGGATTTGTTGTCAGTGATGCGGATAATGTGATTATGGTTGCGTATGAGGTGATTACATGCCTTTGCAATGTTTCCCAGTGTTCTGTACTTACATTTCTCATTTTACCTGACTATTGTTTGGTTTTTTGGCAGAAAACCAAGGAAGATGCGAGAGATGAAGGAGAGCCACTTATTTCTGAAAGTTGCGAAGTGCTAGCCGAACCACCATTTCAAACTCTACCAAAGCTGAGGCGATGTGGTTACTGCAATATTATTCAGCCCCTGAGAGCAAAACACTGTGAAGACTGCAATCGCTGTGTTCATCGATATGACCATCATTGTCCGTGGTTGGGGAACTGCGTTGGCGAGAGAAATCATAGATTTTTTTGGGTGTTTTTATTATTTGAAACTACACTTATTGGATGGTCTATTGAAATAGGATGGTAAGTACTTATGGATTGCTAAAGCCTGGTTTTCGAATGGTTGTAAGGGTATGAAGCAGTGGTGGTGTTAGTAAGTTGAAAGTGGGGAGATTTGGAGCGCCATTGGCACGAGTGGCTAGGGGGGTCTGGGGGCAAGCTTCCTTCGGAAAATTTTTTGAACTTTTGAACTGAAATTTTGAACACGATTTTAGGCATGTTGGTGCAGGGTTCGAATTAACAGGTGGCGAATGGCATTTCGCTATCCGTTTTTGACGTTTTGCTAGTCATTTTGCCATCCAGTAATACAGAAAATTATTCTGTTTAACTTTTCTTTCAATTTAATGTGAACATTTAATTTTTAGCTTTTCGGCAAGGCCCTGATGGAGAAAAGCCTTTTTATAGCGATTAGAATCACTATATACCATGTAGAGAATCGCTATTCACTTTATATAAAAAGACTTGCTCGATACAAATTCGCTATTCACTTCTAAATATTTAATTCGAACCCTGTTCTGACATAATTTTAGACCAAATCAAATTCTTTGATACTAACTTTTTTCTGAAGATTTTAACTGTACTTTAGGATGAAGACCGCTCTGGGGAAAAAAACGTATCTCCTCGAAGACGATCAAGAAGCAAAAGTCGAGAGCGAGGTCGAGGTGTGCTATACAAGGCATATTAAAATATGCTATTCATTCTGCACTTGTAGTGCTTTAAATCCAGAGATTGTTCAAAACTGAATGAAATAGTTTTAGTTTCTGTTTATCTGTATCTATCCAGGAAATTTTTTAGCTTTTAAGTATTCGCTTCAAAATGTTATATGTTTATTTGAGAATTGGCAAGAGTTTCAGCTTGATTTTGTGTTGTAGGGTCGAGAAATGATGACAGAGGAAATGAAAGAAAACAAGGCAGAAATAAGGACAGATCAAGAAGTCCAAAGAAGAGTGATCGACGAGACAGAAGTCCTAGAAGGAAAGACAGGAGTCCTAGAAACAGAAGTCCTCGACGAGATCGAAGTCCTCGCAGGAGTGGAGATAGAAGTCCACGTCGCGGAGGCGGGCATAGGAGTCCCCCTAGAAGAGGCAGGAGTCCGCGTAGGCGAAGTCCTAGGAGGTCTCCCATACGAGATAGGCGGGGAAGCAGGGAATTTGTTGATGCTCGAAAAAAACCTTTGTACTTGGGTGGACCTGAGAAACCTATACCTGCACGTGAGAATTTTTGTTGAATTTTCGTTCCTAGAGACATGGTGAATTTGCAGACACACATACTGATGAAAATAATAACTCACAAAGCAATGTTTGCTCCACAATGGTATCTTCAAGGACTATGTATTCATGTTCTTCTCAACATGCATGTGTCTTTTTTTATAGTGAAAGAGAAGGAGACCATGTCTTCAGAAGATGTGATGAAGATGTTAGCTCAAAGGGCAGAGTCAATGAAACATGAAGCTCAAGCAAAGGCTGCTACACATAACCTACCCAGCTATCTCAATCCTTCAGTGGTCAATCCGCAACTGTACGCCAAACAACAGGAAAGGAGGAAGCTACTATGGAGTTCAAAGAAAAAAGAAGAGGTCTTGGCAATTGTCGTTTTATTATCGTGTATCGTCATGTTTGGGATGAACTACTCCAGTATAAATAAACTACCATGCTTTTCTTGTGCAGCATAATATCTCATTTCTTTTAATTCATTTCCAGGCTCCCACGAACAACAGTATGTGGACCGGAACAAAATTCACGGGAGATCAAGGCGGGGAAATGGGTGCTAAATTTCGACGTCTTATGGGAATCAAGGGCAGCGAAGGAGCAAGTCAAACAGAGACAGAGGAGGGACCTTCGAAAGGACAAGAAATATTGACTGAACTTGAGAAAGAATTTGAGAGATCAAGAGCATTCCAGTTATCACGTGGTGCAGGAGGAAAGAGTGGTATAGGACTAGGTTACGCGCCCTCTGGATATCAATGAAATGTTACGGTAAGCCTGGTTTACTGAACTAAATATCATGACAGGAACATTGTAGCAAGGTGAATGGCAGTTGGTTTCGTTGGGGAGTAAAATATGGGGATTTAAGTGGGAGGGGGGGAGGGAAGGTGGGCAAACTCTGCCAAGCTGCTTGTTATCACTAAATGTATGCAACCATGAAACCTCTCAAAACTCAACAGTTTTTCCTGGTTGACTTATGACTTTGACTGAACTACTCCGAATTCTTTTTGTTGCATTTTAAACAAAATTGATCATTTATGTAAAATTTAGGGTAGTTCTTGTGTTCTTAAATCATCGTTTCCATGAGCATAACTGCATTGTTCATTTGTAAGAGGGCATCCGTCAGGGTGATGATTGTAGAACCAACAGTGTTTAGTTTTCCAGTATTTCTCTGTTCCCACTGGGCTCTTTGCGTTGCTTTCTTGTTTTTTGCTATGGCTGTATTTGCGCCAATCTCGTAGTTGAACTGCTCCAGCTTGTACTGGGGAAAAAAGTAACATGTATTGATTGTGCAGCATCATGTTGTTGTGGGACATATGACACTCACCTTTGAAAATCTGATGAGAGTTTCTTAAAACTGTCTTTAGTCCACCAGCCTCAGATCTTAATTGTGCAAGAACATTCTGGTCAAATAATTCTGATACTTCACTCAATTTCAAACAGCCTAAAAATTGAAGAAAGAAAGCTCATGAGAAACGTTTTTGGAGATTGAAACCTGGTATTTATACTTAGAGTATGTTTGTATTTTTCAAACTTTCGACTGTACCCACTGTACAGCTTCTATAGCCTTAAAAAGGATGAGTGCATTAATCCTTATAAAAACACTAGCCTCCCTTGTTCCAACAAATACTACTCAAATCTTCATCATCACATTTCATTGGTGTGCGTTGATTTCGCGACAGAAGCTCACTCGCTACTTTCTCAACTATCTTGTCCAATAGTTTCTTATCTACTTTAGTGCAATTCTTCACAGCTTCAGTATCACAACGTGGGATAAATTGTCGAGGGTGTTTGGATTGGCCTGCTTTTTCATTTTCATGGTGATATGATGATGCTGTTTTCTCATGTTTTTCATATTTCGCATTATCTAGCATTATGTTGATCTTTTCTTCAAGTGATTCTTGTTCTTCAAGGATGTAACTTCTGTCCTGGCCAATTTGACACACCTATATGCAATTTAATCTTATAATTGACATTAACACTGTTTCTACTCTATTTAGAATTATTCATACAGCGTGTTAGAATCACGTTTGGGAACTTTTTTCCATTCTTACTCTTTTTGTTGATGGTATTCTCATGACATCTTCTCTGACATTGAAACCACAAGTCTTTCCAACATTCTCAATATAACTTAAGTAGGAACGGTATTGTCCTTCATTTGCGCTCACTCTCTGGAACTGAAAAAAAAAAAAACCGCAGCTATTTGCCTGCATGCTGTTCCATGTAACTTGCTGTGGTGAACCTTGCAGAAATATTCTAAGAGTTTACAACACGTTTGCTTAAATAAATGCCATTGAAAGTCACCTTGCAATAAAAATCATAAAAGCAGCATGGCAGTACGAGATATTTGCAATGGTAGGATGATCTGGCGGCTATCACTGGAATCCATGGTGTTAGTTCATCAGAGTGATTCCCGATTAACCAATCAGCATCTGGGCAGGTGTGCGAGGAAGGATCCAGTGAGCATACCTGACGGTTTAGCAAAACTAAGAGACCTTTGTACAATATATTAGTTACAGTTTAGGTTTTCTGTTTAGTCATAAAAATAGAGTTGTAAAAATAGATGCATGATATAGCCATGTGATTGTAATACCTCTAAGACGGTTTTTTCATTGTAGAAACCCCAAACTTTTCTCGGGCGTAAATCAACCCCTTTACCTTTGTGCTAAAAAGTTCCCAATGTTTATAGTATTACCAAATAGTCTCTTCAAAAACTTCATCAATTTGCAGTTCTGTAATGTTGTAGACTTACTCCCTCATTGTTTAAAATATGAACCAAAAGACCATTTCCACAACCGAGGTCGACGAACTTTTGAGGACGAACATCTGATTCTTCACCTTCCCAAAGAAGCTAGAAAAATTTTTGGTGACGATGAAGACCTTATATGTTGTTTTCATTCATCATTTTGATTGTCTTTTTTTACCAATAAATAAGATGCTATGGCAACATCTTCATATACAAACTTATGAGGATCTGTTCGCTCGGGCCACATCTGAAAAATTTTGAAAATCTTCAATAGCAATTTAATATTTTATATTTTATTAATAACTATATTAGACCCGATTGAAATCTCTCTTCACGTTGATTCACATTACAGTACATTAACTTGTACTATACATTCATTCACGTGCAATTACCTTTACAAAATGTTTATATTTCTGTTTCAATTCTTCATATTTTTTGGTGTATTTCTCGACTGAAACAAGACGCAGTGATTGACCTAATGAAGATGTCTTGCCATCTTCTATCATCCATTTGTGGAGTTTTGGAAGAAGAGAAGATTTCAGCCACACAACTGTAGGAGATGTAATGCCATTCCCTCTTGTTCTTGATTCCGCAACAAAGAGAGCTAAGCTATAAAATGCCAAATATTAGGCCAAGGGAAGTGAGGTGTCAGTTTACCGTCACCTCCGTGCGTCTATTTACGGCTCCCGTGTGAAATTTTTCATTATTTTATGATTTTTCATTATTTTTTATTGTCCTCTAGGATTTTTTTGAAAATATTTAAAAATATTTTTTCACTGGTACAGGGCTTGTACCCCCCCCTTCTTCATACTTTATGCATTACTTGAATTAATCGATTAAATCCGACCAAAATTTTCTCGTGAAAATATTTTAAATAAACGTACGTGAAGTGGTTCTGTTTAGACCAGTCATATACCATATTGCTTTACAACGGTCACAAGTCTGCATTGTGAAGGCTGGGTCCTTAAATTTCTATACATTAACAACAAGTACAAAATAATGAAAAATGAAAAAAATCCGCATCAGTTTGTTGAAATCAATGTGACGGTAAACTGATACCTCACTTTCCTTGGCCTTATCTTGTTCCGTAGTTAAAGCATGCTACCAAGATATGCTACTTCATACTATTCCTACCTTTGTTGTGTGTTTTGTTTTTCGACAAGTGAAACTCGATATGCATGTGCAATGTTGAAACGTAGTGCATTTGTTGTTTGATTTTCTTCAAATGGTAGAAATGTTACGCTCTTGCTATTTTTATCTAAACAACAGGAAAAGAAGTAAATTGACAGTTAAACTGCTCCTTCCAAAATTGTGTTGAAATAAGACGACAGCAAATTTGTCACTCGTAGAAAATCTACGGGTTTCACTTAATATAAATGAGGCAAACATTTAAAAGTGCACCAAACTGTCGACTACAAAAGCCCACTCACCTTCTACGACCATTTCTAAGGTATTAGAATATTTTTCCGTCTCTCGCGGTAACAAAGACCTTATTTTTACTTCGGCTACATTCTCCTTATCCTCATTAGCTTCACTCTCACAAACTTTCATCAAACCTAACAAGTTTTCCCTTGTAATTAGACTACTTTCACGCATTAACGCAAAAACACGGTCAAACAATTCGTCACATTTTGCCATAAAAAACGTCTCCAAAAGATACGATCCAGTGAGTCGACGATTCAAAACTTGAGGCCTATCTACCCAAATCTTTGTGGCTTTGAAAAATGTATTGACGCTCGATAGTTTGGACAAAATCTCTTCTTGAACGAAATACCAGCTTAACCCCTCTTCGGCCGCCATATTAGATTTTAGCGAAAACGTCATGTAAGCTGCCCATTGATTTCATCCATAAATTTCAATGAAGTTCCGAGGAAATTTTACTGTTTTGAGTCAAGACTCATTTTCCTTTAAAAATAATATGGAAAAATAGTTGAAAAATATGCTCTTAGTGAATTAAAATTTATTTTTCACGTGCTGCATCTTTACAAATGCTCGTTATTTTTGTTTTCACTGGGTTTTTACTTTTTACCAGTATTTCGTTGAAGAAATTCGCTTTCATTATACGGAAACTTAAAACTTGGAAACATTAGTTCCTAGTCTTCGACTCTTCGCGCTGCTCGAACAAGAACTGTCAAAAAAACGTGGCGGGAATATTTGGAAATTCAAAAGTTTCATTTAAATATAATCGTTTAACGCCGTTTTATGCCATTGTATTACTGTCTAATAGCTGTGAAATGCTTTGGCTTCTTCCTGCTTTCGTAAAGACTGTGTTTTATTTGTTTGGGTGTCCAGTTGGCGGCGTTATATCGCTCTTTAGTAACATTGTTTACTCGGTATTATTACTTTGCGTGGTACCAGTGTATTTTCTCTATGCTGGGCCGGAGGCGGCTCTTAGGTTTTCTTTATTACTTTGTGTTCATTCGTTACTGCTTGCTACGATTCCAAGAGTAATAGTAAGTTTATTAGCTAGAGTTAAAAACCACAGATCTTAAAGTAATGTAGAGCCCTGTGGCCTATAGGCTATGGGTTAATTATAAATATCAGCAACTAGTTTTGTTAACCCAAAATCCCATCTGCATCTAACATTTTTTTTTATTTCTAGAAACGTATTGTACCAATGGCAGAGCTGGTGTTATTTATCACTTTGCTATTTCTTCCAATTAATATGATGCCACCACTCGCTGTGTGGTTCTATGAGAAATTACTTTATATTTCGTCACCCGTGCTCTCGGTGTTTGAAGCCATTCACATTGTGTTGCTCATTATGAATACAAGTCAAATGGTCATTGATAGGATGGATGAACAACCTAACTTAGTCAAGGTAGTCAGTGTCTTAGTAATGGGATTATAGTTTGGAAAAGCATATGAGAATATTTAGGTGATATTGTTTTTCTAGTTTTCTAACTGTTTTATAGTCAGTAATTCTTGGTGTGTCTGCTCTGGCTTTTTCACTTGGCTCGTTCTTGTGCTATTATATATATACTGTCTATGCTAGTCATGCTATCAACAGGTTAGGGTGGTTCATTGTTTGCAAAGTTAACATAACTGCATAATTGAACAACGATTTGTGGTTAGTACTGTTTTTTCTGTAACTCTGCCATCGCATGTATTGCTATATTTTTCGTTCATAGAATTCTTGAAGTTCTTCTTGTGATATGTCTGATTTTGCTTGTACTTTCCTTGGTCAAAGATGAAGGTTTGTTATAGAAACTTGAATCGTGACTAACAAGCTTCGTGTCACTGATATATGTTTCCATTTTCAAAACACATCTACTTTTAGGCATAATCTCTGAGGTTCCTTGCATATATTTTGTGATGATGTGTGTGGTTTGGGCATTAGCCAAAGAAAGTGCATTGAGTAAAAACAGAATAGACCCACCATCACTGTGGTTCAAGTATGCCGTGATTTTCAACTGAATACTAAGTTTTTCTAATATCTGTATACAAACATGTATGTGCTTTGTTTTTATTTAGAGACATCCCAAAGCAACTTTCATTCCTAGACATTATTGGAAACCTGATTGCAAATGGATTTTGTTAGTCTCTTTAAGAACTGTACTATATTTTGACCTTTGTTGGAACAGTTTAGAACTTTAGAACAGTTTGGAACTTTTTACGGAATAGTTTATAACAGTTTAGAACAACAGTTTAAAACTTTAGAACAGTTTAGAAGAACGGATTAGTACTTCAGAACAGTTTAGAGCTGCTTTAACTATGTTTTATAATGATTTTTCTAGCTTCGTTTTTCCAAGTCAAGGCATTGTTTTTCCACCTCATCTCTCCTGCTCTTCTGTTAATGGCCGCAGTGCGAGTGCTGAGTTTGGGATACATCGTGGGACACGGCATGAGGAAGGTAAGATTACACTACATACATGGCAAACTCGAATATTTTCCGTACGTTTTTAATAAGCATATACTATTTAACCAAAAGTCAAAATGTCAAAAAGAACGGCACTGGTAAAATGTCTTAAATGAGCAGTGCTGTTCCTCCAGTTTCTGCAGGAAAACTTTTATGTAAGCGAGTTATACTTCTTTAAGCACCGTGACGTATACTTCGAACTAGAAGTCGTGGCTAGGTTCAGGTTTAGGGAGGGGTCAGCCTATGCGCGGGCACTTTGGTCCAACCTGAGTTTTGATTCATGATAACTTTGGTGGAATTTAGCTTCGCGAGCGATCAAATGATAGCGACAGCGAAGAAGATGACGATGATAATGTGATTGATAACTTCGACAGTACTGACACGAATAACGTGTTCTACTCGCGTGTCGTCGTCATATTCGTGATCACGGAACTTTTATTGCGTGCCATGTCTACGGCTACGTCACCTCGTGCCATCGCATATCCTAGCAACAGCGCGTTTGATACTGTAAATGAGTTTGAAGCATGGTTCAAAGATACGGAAATAGCACAGAGCTTTTTGGATCATAGAATTTGGAGAATTGCTCAACTCTGTTTGCTCGTAGTTGTGTATATTTATAAGTTGCTGTTTAGAGACGATGCTGATGATGATTTTTCATAATGCAATATTTTAATGCAATTTTTCATATATGCAATTTAGCTCTAAAAAATAGTTATAAATTTGTGGGCTGACATTTAAAAGAAGACAAATTTGAAAAGCGTAAAAATCATAGCTTGCTATGTAGCTATAACACCACATTGTATCATTCATAATTATCATCATAAAATAAAAAGAGGTACGATATCTTTGTCTATAAAACAGGAAATGCAACATTTCCTAATAAGCACATTAGAAGCAAAGTGATGAGCCCGAACTTATGCTGGTCAGCGGCACCATTTGGAAAGCTTGTCTTACTCTCCACAAATTTCGTGATTTCTCCGTGGGATGAGCCTTCGGTGCCATAGAATGCGATCAGCGGTATCCACATGCGCCGTACGGAGTCCAAGAATATATGGTACTCTTTATCCCAAACATAGAACCAGAGGTTTTTATTCATTTCAAAATACGGCGATGCTGCCAGGATTTCTGATGTATTTCTTGCAGGATCAACCATCAATGCTCCCTCGTTACCCCCAACATCAATGTATATCCTCTGTCTCGGCCTAGTCTCCCAGTATTTCGTCAGAGTGCTCCTCGTGAATTCATACTGAGCGTCGTCGGGGAACGCACCGTTCTCGGGAAATGGCCACCAGAGCGATGGCGACATGCATGCTGCTGAACCAAAAGTTTGCGGGCGCGTCCAAATGGCGTGGCACGACATCAATCCCCCGAGGGAGAATCCCATGATTCCGTAGTGCTCGGCGCCCGACACTGCTCTGTAGCTCGCTTTGCATTCTGGGATAAGGGTATCTTGTATGAAATCCAAGTACAGTTCTCCGTAAACCTGAGGTATTTGCACCCATTTAAAACATCGCTGATAATCATCAAGTAACCTTTCGTAAGGACACTTCGAAGATGAGCAACTTAAACAGTTATTGCAGCCATTTTCTTGGGTACCGTTATTTAAACATTGTACATCTGAACCGTTACTAACTGCCAAAAGACTCGTACGGTTTCTATACGCGTTATGTATCCCAACGACCACGACTTCTCTTATTAAAGCTCTCTGGACTATCAATATGCTAAGCTGGGGCAGCATATACTTAAAGCGTTGGCCATCATGGACAATCAGAGTATCGTATGGTTTGTAAATATTTTCGTGAAAGCTTGGTGGTAAGTAGACGGAGACTAATCTTTTTTCTTTCAACTGCGGGGAATAGATGAATCTATCTTTAGCGCTGCTTTCTTTGTTGAAAAACCATGGGTAGGTTAAAAATACCGGCACTTTCGTTAGGTTTTTTGGATCAGTAGACAGGGGCAAATCGAGGACGAAATTTGGTCCAAGCATGTCTTTGGAATCATCAAGAAAAACACGGAATTCCAAACGAGCCGAGGATTTCTCATTGAATGGTAGCTCAAGACCTGGTATTGCGTACGCCAACTGGAACCCCCACGTATCTTTTGCAATCTTTTTCATTTCTTTCCCTTTTTTCCACGATAAATCAAGACTGTTTCCACGAATGTACATTTTAGAATTGTCATTCACAGACTTTTTAGCATATTTGTTGGCCAAGGGGTAGCGGATTTTAATCAAGACTCGTTGCGGGGTTGGCCGCATTGCTAATGCGCATTTGTTTGCAAAGCAGAAACCTGGTTTCTCCCTTACGCTACAAGGTAGTCCATCGTTTCTCTCATCTTCGCAAAAAGTATCGTTGATAACGGAATTGCCATAGACCCTACAGCAAAGAAGCAAAAGGAATAATTCTGAGAAACCTAAGGTTGCCATTTCTGCTAGCCAAACTGGTCCTGTTGTTCTCGCCGCCTTGAATGCACTAGAAGACAACAGCTCAAATCCAGTGTTTGTCGTTCCGTTGTAAGATATGTAAAATTTCTTAAAACTCAGCAAACGTTCCTTGCACTTGTGCATACATATGTTCCTTCGCGCCTTAGCGACGATATTTGCTTAAGAAGACAGTATTCTTTACCCTATATAGCCGGTCGGCCCCTTAAAAAACGTTATTTGGAGAGAGTGCTGACATTTTCTCTTAAAGAAGTGTTTTTCTTTCAAAATTTGCTCGCAAACTCTTTGAGAATCGTTAAATTTGACGCGTCGATATTGACAGGGTAAATGAAATATCGCTGCTTCGTTGTTATTTTTGCTGTTAAGTGCTGACAAAATTTGGTGGGACATAGCGATTTAGCAAATGTTTTATGAGATATTTCCTACCCTTAGGAAATCTTTCCTGTTATGTTTTCTGAAACTACTTAATTAAAAAAATCAAAATGCGCGTTTTATCATCCATGCGAACACTGGCATCCTTATTAAATGATAACACTGAAGTGGTTTAATTACTTTGAAGGCTAAAACTTGTGACAACGGTATTATGCAACCGGTTTCATTAGAGGAATTGAAGAGAAGGGAACTAACTGGTCACACGTAGCTTTTCATTAGTTCTCAGTAAATCACTTCTTGTGCAACCAGTTTAATTTATTGACTTTAGTTTTGCCAAGCAATTTTTATAGACGGGCATTTCGAAAATAAAATATCATGAAGTGGCATCGTCCTTATCATTTGACAACAACGAAAATTGACTAGTTTTTCTCCGTAAGAAATTTGTGAGAACTCTTGGTCAAAAGCTGGTCATGACAACTTCGACCGTGTCACTTACCAATAAGCCAAGGAATGAACGTTTCAGACTCCCAGTGTACAATTAAGATCAGAAATAACCATTGCACATTCCAAAAACATTTTGAGGTCAGAAATGAACGTTTCACATTCCAGTTATTATTTTGAGATCACAAAAACCGATGACAAAAAGTGGCAATCCAGCTACCTTTGGGGATCAGAACTATATGTTTCTCGTTCCAGTGTTCCTTTTGAGATCAAGACTGAATATGTCACACTCCAGTCTGCATTTGAGGTCAGTCGATACAGTTGGTTGCGCAATGGACTTCTCTTTTGTTTAACAGTAGAAATTTAAGATATCCAAATGTTTTATTTACTTGCTAACAAGTTGATGCGAGATGAAGGAAAAATAAGGGAAATCAAACAGGAAAAACAAATGAAAATATTTCAATGATTTACAATATTCAATAGGCAATGTCTAATCATGTCTTACTGACTTAATTGTCGGTGACCATTGATGAGTAAAATTGTTTTGTCTATTAGCAATAATCTTCTCTTTCACTGATCGCCGACAATGGATTGAAGAACATCGCCGACGAATTACGATATATGAAAATCAATCTCAGAATTTTATGTGGGTCCTAATTACTTCTAGACTTTTACGTCCTATCTATGTGCGCCATTTACCTTCCAAATCCCTTTTCTGAACGCTTGAAAAATTTCGAACGTCACATATTTTGCTTTTCATATCTGCTGGCACTCCTAGTTAATTCTTAAGATGTGCTTCATTCCGCTAATACCCAATTCGTATCAGTCTCGTTTATTCATGCGTTAATTTTTAACGCAAATATTTTGAAATTGGCATGACTAAAATGCTCTGTAATTTGTCGTGTATGTCGAAAATGCCATGTTGTGATTCTCGTATTTGCTCGCGCTAATTTAATTATTTCCCAGAATTTGCCTCGGGCGAAGTGTTATTTTGGTCCATATTGTATTTAATTCGCAGTTGGAATGTCAACACGCCGTTAAAAGAGGCGTGGTGGCGGAAACAATAGCTAATGGCTGGAAAATATCCAATAGTAAACATTTAACGTCTCGTGGGTGTCTTGGACAGCGAATCAGCGTCGAGTATACTCGTTGATGTGTAGACGGAAATCAAGGGCTGTGGAAAGCCTGCAGAAAACAACAGCCCTAATACACGTGTCATTGTAAGGGTGTTCTTGTTTCTTCGTAGTTTATAGTAGCTTATGTAGTGTAGAAATGGCTGATTCTCCTCAAGGGGTCGGCTCACACGACACAAACGGAGATCCAGGGTTCGTATGTGATTCTTTTGTACTTGTCAAACGCATGCATATTCTATACTAACTATTGTTACGAACGAATAATAACATTCGTTGCTGTTCGCGTAAACACTTGAAAGTCTTAAATTTCACCTCCTAACTTTTCCCTATTTTCGTAGAAAGATTTTTGTCGGAGGCCTTTCGAAAGTAACAAACGCAGGTATTTAGAACGTGGAGTGCATTGTAATTGCAACATTTGGCTTGGAAATTGACAATGTCGATTTCATATTCCTCGCTTTGTTTATGTTTTGAACCAGCTTTTGAACATGGCCTACTTGTACGAGATCACGAGATGCTTATACAAGAAAATAACTCATTCTTCCCCTTTGAATTTTAGACCGTCTAAAAGAATATTTTAGCAAATATGGCGAAATTAAAGAATGTCTTGTAATGCGTGATCCAGTGACAAAAAACTCCAGGTGAATTCTTTAAAGGTGTTTGCAAATCGTATTCCCAACGGAATATTGATGTATTCACGTTAATGGCCTCTGAAAACATCACGCTCAAATTCACACAGACATGTTTCATGTTTATTCCTGCTCAGATGCTTCGGTTTCGTGACGTTCGAAGACCCCAATTCAGTCGAAGATGTAGTCAATTCTGGTCCACACGTACTGGACGATCAAACGGTATCTGGACAGCAATTTTATTTTATTTTTTTGAATTATGCGTCTTGTGTTTATGTGAAGTGTTTGGATATTGGCCGGAGCTGAAGCGAAAGTTTTGCTGTGGAATTAGTTGGCATGTAACAAATTAAATGCTTGCGGTTTACTATAAAACCGTTGTGTTGTTATTTGATTGGACTCCTTCCGTCCCACACGGGCTGGCGCCTTTTACATGTAATAAATTCGATTAATATGAGCGCTCAATTCATGCACCTACGATTCTGTTATATATTCGTTTGCCTTATTGATCGCTTGCGTTGTATTTTTAGATCGATCCAAAGAGAGCAATCCCGAAGCGGCCTCAGCCAAAGGTTAGTTCAAAGTACATTGTTGTCTACAGTAGCTTAGCTAGACTTTAGCATAAAGTCCTTTTGTGTATTTACAGTACATATAGACAACTGGGTTTTAATACGTGGGTTAATGTAAATACGATATAACACGTAGACCCGTACATGGACCTGTACTATACAGACATTTTAACAGCCATAGGAAATTATATTTGTCTGTTCTCGCCGTCTGACTCGTAGACACACAGACAGTCGACCCCTACTGACATATTTCATGAGTTATTGTATGTCTTCTACACTTTGAAAGCAACGTGAAACTTTGCACGTTGTCCATCGACTTCCGTTAATAAAAATCCTAATTTAAAGGTCATGAAATAGCCGAGACCTGTATGGTTCAACGGAACTACTTAATTTAAAGCTATACGTTTGAATTTGCCAAAAAAATAACTGGGCAAGAATAGCTTTCTCTTGAGTTTTTTTGTTCGGGTTGAATAAGATTGACAGTTTCGTTTCGTATTGTCTTTTCCACAAAGCCACTTATATCCATGTCATTTTCCGCGTGTATGAGATATGATAATCAGCTTAGGAGTGCGTGCTTTTTTGGTAAATATTACTTTCATGCGTATGCTTTTCTTAAAAATATTATTATTTGAAATTCTGTCTTCTAGTTGAAAGTATCCCGTGTATATTAAATGCGTCGAGTTTACCCGTTCGAATAGCGAAAATTGCGACAAAAAAGTTCTTTTTGATGTATTCGAGAATTCCTAAAACAATTAGAAACATTGTCTTTTAATTGTAAAGTGTCAGGGTGTTGTCCTTTAATATTGTGTGGTGTTGTGTCATAATAGAGACGGACATTTGTGTTAAACTTAAGTTATTTAACTTTTCAAAGTGTGTTTTTAATTTTGTGTTTTGCATAACACTCTCATTTGCATGCGATTATTTTTAGTATGTGCAAGCAAATTCTTTTTGTTCTGCTATGCGAAGTATTTTTTGCGTGAAGTTTTTATCAAAAGTGTATTTCAAGTAGTACAATGTGAAAAAATAACCATTTTCTTTATGATTCTACAGCCTTAAATCACATTGTGCAGGTTAATCTTTTATATTCATAATCATTACTTACATCATTCTTTGACACGTAGCAATATTATCTCATAAAGTCGTAAGAGCCGAGACTTGTGCTAGAATACACACCAACACCCAATATATTGCAGAAATGTCAATAAGTTTCCCCAGTTTTCATAAAAGCGAACACATTACTAAAATTAAACTTAATTAAATTCACAGTTATTTTAGTGGTGTGGTATTTATGCATAATTTAGATCTTCTGAGTTCTGGCAATTCGGGCTGCTTATTATTTAAACAACATCATCTCTTTTACTGCTCCCTATTTTATATTGTCTACGAACATTATTACATTAGATATATTTTAGCTTCTACTCAGTGGAAAGCACTAGGTTGAAAAATAATTTCGAAGTGTTTCAAAAATAATTTCAAGGTGTTTTAACAACTTTTTCGTAAAACTCCCAGACGATAAGACACTTTTTCGAAGCTTGGTCTTAAATACGCGATGAAAGCTGAGTTTCAACCAGCCTCACAGTTTTGTACATTGTCGAATCTTGTACTTTCTCTTTGAAAAACGGAAGTTTTGGCTTAGCACGTCTTCTGATATGAAGCACTTAAATATCCCCATAAACGTTGTTTCCGCTGTAGTGACAATGCACTTTTCGAGTTTCCTGCTTATATTTTGTCTTTGAACATCTTGGAAGAAAAAAGGGTTGCATCATTGTGCGAGAAATCGTAGAAAATTGCAGGGCGCAGTGTTTCGACTATTTTGTAAACCGTCTTGCTTATTCTCTGTTGTTGCTTTTCTTCGTCAATTCTTTTCATTGTTTTGAGAATTGTGCAATCATGAGTAAGCGTTTAGTTTTCATGGTGTTTAAAGTGAAACACAACACTCCCATTATTAAGTACAATTGACAACCATCTCTGGCTTGTACATATCATTATTAACACCTCATTTGGAACTCGTATGTCATGTACAATAAAATTCAATTATTTTGTTCGATACTGAAAAAAAAGCACCACTATTCACATGAAAAATGAAATTCGTATTTGCTATCCTCGGTATCATTTGCTGCATTGTCCAATTTTATCGTTTAAGAAGCTCAAATTTTTAATCCATTAAGTTGTCTATGGCTATTGACCCCAGTTTCCATACCCCGTATCATTAGTAACCAAATGTCTTTTAGTCTGAAACTATTGTTATTTTTTATTACATTTTAGTTTATAACGAAAACAAAAAAGATTTTTGTCGGGGGACTTTCTCCAGAAACAACAGAAGAAGATTTAAAGGCGTACTTTCAAGATAATTATGGAAAGGTATTTGTTATAACCAGGGCCCTCAGACCACTAAAACTAGTCCTATCATGAGATTACATTGCTTGCAGAAAAAGTAGTTGTGCAACGCCTTCTTCAGTGTAATTTCTAAATTCCCTTAGGTGGTTCAATGTCTCCTTATGTTTGATACGACGACAAAACGGCACAGAGGTAACAGCAGATAAAAGTTTCAAAAATTTTTCCAAGCTTTGTTTGAAACTTTCAAGTGCACTAATAGCTTATTCCATATATATCTTCAATATCTATTCAGGGTTTGGTTTCGTGACTTTTGAAACCGAAGATATCGTGGATAAAATATGCGACGAACGATATCACAAGATTAACGACAAGAAGGTACGGTTTAGAAATATGGATACATACATGTAGTCTGTACTTGTTCGTTGTCTGAAGATTGTACGAAATATCATTCATCACTTTGCACTTGTTATATTTCTGCCAATATGCAGGTGGAAACGAAAAAGGCGCAGCCAAGAGAAGTGATGAACCCGCAAGGGAGAGGCCGGGGCCGAGGGATGTTTGGAAGAGGCTATGGATGTAAGTGGATAGACGTAGGATAGATATCGCCTCCATTAGTTAATCGAATCTGGTGATTAAAAGACCTGCTACATTGTTAACCCAGGTTTCATCATGCAAAATTAATTGTGGTTACTGAATGAAGTATGATGTAATGTTTGGTGTTTGTTTCTGATTCTAGATTATCCCCAGTTCCCTCCATTTGGATCATTTCCTCCGCCGCTCAGTTATCCCTTGCCTGGTAAGAGCAGAGTACTCAGTTACGAGTTGAAGAGAAGGCCCATTTACTGTAGCAACTTTCACGGCGATTTTTCTCATTTTGAACGATGTGATAGAGTGAAATACTATTCATGCATGCAACGTTGCCCGAAGTGTCCGACATTGGCGTCAGCGAAGCCACCCCATCACATCCTTTAAAATGAGAAAAATGGCAATGAATATCGCCAGTGTGAACAAGCCTTTCGATTGGAAGTCAGCTTTAAGGCGATGTTACCTTATACTGCTTTCTATAGCGATCAAACAACGCCAGTAACTTTGTTCACTTTCAACATCAAACTCCAAATCTCGCCTATAACTTCATATTTCCCAGGTTACCAAGCAGCAGCGGTGGCAGCCAATGCAGCTTATACTGCGGCAGCTCAACAACAACAACAACAACAGCAGCAACACGGCAAGTCTCCAAGGAGCGCTGAGCGCTCTCCACGACCCAGCTTCACTTACACGTATCCGTCACTTCCAAGTAAGTGAAATTTCCTAGTTCAGTTTTGTCTTGTAACCAACTTTTCCTCAGACATGTAGGAAGAACAGTTTCGAACAGATGGAATCATACAGTACCAGTGATAGAACTAAATATGGTGTAACTGTATTAAGGCCGTTTTCCACTACAGTCGTTTTGCCCGCGCGGGCAGAGCGCACAGTTTCGAACATGCTCTGTTGTTGTCCATAGGCGCTTGGTCTCGCGTGCACGCCAGGAAAGTTAACAGTAATTCAACTTTCTCCGCGTGGACGCGAGATCAACAGCGGACAATCACCAACAAAGCATGTTCAACACTGTGCGCTACGCCCGCGCGACCGAAACGGCCGTAGTGGAAAATGTCCTTTATGTTCAACTACTTTTCTTTCTCTTCAGGTTATTATTCGTCCTTCATGAACGCATCAGGTGACAGACGTCCTCATTATTATGCTGAATATGCAAATCTCTCAAGCCCAGGCCTCCCGCCACGACCGGGTAACACACCCACGCGTTCTGATGCGCCAGTTGACTATTCCGAATATGCAGGTAGGAATAAATTATTTCAAAAATCGTTTATATCAACCTAAAATATTTTATATTTTTTCATTCTTGATCTTTGTTAGGAGTCCAAGTCAATGGCTATTCTCCTCAAAGTTTTGGCGCTCCCCCCTCGCCTCTTTCACGATTCGCACCCACGACCAGCCCTGGTCCCATGGGCCCAGACCTAGCCAGTTACATCACGTCAGCAACAGATAACGCGTTGGGATACTCCGCTTCGAGCCCGCAAGCAACGACGTTCGGACATCAAATGGCGGTAAGTGTGCAACGAAAGAAATTTTTGACCAAGCGTTCAGTAAAGAAATCTAGAATGTCTTCTATTTGAATTCTTTAGATTGCTTTGAGACAATAGGGAAACAGAGATGAAAGGTAGGCTATCACATATAGTAAAGTTATTGGTGGAGTTTTTCAGGTATATGAAGTCTTATAATGCTTTGTTAGATTAATTGATGAGACGTTTCCCGGAGAAAGTGAGCATTGAAAACTATTATGGGCAGGTTTGGTCATGTATCAAGGTTTTACTTTTTGGTGTACCTATAGAACTTCCTCCTCTACAGGCTCTTCGTTTCTGCTCAATGATACTGTGCATTTCTACAATCACCACGTTTTTACTGCGGATTCCGAATCCCGGAGTGCGGAATCTGTTTTTGTCGGCGCGGATCATATTTCTAGCGGAAGGGGGAAACTTATAAGTACACCAAAGATTAAAACATATTGGAA
The DNA here is from genome assembly GCA_025400095.1 of Phenganax marumi. Lineage (NCBI taxonomy): Eukaryota > Metazoa > Cnidaria > Anthozoa > Malacalcyonacea > Clavulariidae > Phenganax > Phenganax marumi. Next base: position 21,034 of record JAODVM010386181.1, read on the forward strand.
AAGAGATACAGACACATCTGTTAAGATTGTCTTTAACATGATTTGTTTTAGTTTGCCAGAGCACGCTGTTACTATTTAATTTATAATGACGTACACACACGTGAAGTCACGTGGTAGTGGTCATGTGACTACGTTGCCTTGGTAACATAATTGTCACGTGATCGGTGTCAAATTTTCAACAGCTCTCAATTACAATTCGTTTAACATCGGCTGCACATTCAAACAACGATTTTGACCTCAAAAAGTTGGTTTAGGTTAGACAAAAGTTTTTTGATCAAACGCGAAGTATGATTTGATATTTGTTTGTGCAGTTGAAAATTTAGTATATTGTCTTGAAACGTAATCTGTATATCGTAGTTGTTTCGTTTAAAAGATTGTACATTTTGAAACATTATTGCTTGAAAAGAATATGATCACTGAGTGAACACCACTCTGTGAGAATAACCTGCAAGTAACGGCTGCCCGGGTCGTGCGTAGCCCGAAAATCGGGCATCTGTTATTTGCAGGTTAAAAGATAAGATATCGGAATTTGAAGTCACACCATGCACAGTTTTTGACATGAAATGTCATGCAGTATAGGTTTTCAGTCTGTTTTTATGTCATAGTCATATTTTTACAGTTTTCAAAACTGACTTGTAGAATTTAGGTTTTAGAAGCAGTTTACTGTTGAATTAAGAAAGGCTGCTCCAAACATCTGAATTGTCGAAAGCATAGAGGAAAAACGATCTTCAACAAAAAGCTTCTAAAAGTTTGCCTCTTATCGTGAGATTTTCCATAGCCTTCATGTTCAATTTGCCTTTCTGAATTTTTCAGTTAATGCTTAAATTTTTAACCTCTTTGTTTTTCTGTTATTCATGGTAGCTTAGATGTGTTTAAGGACCTTGCAAACTGAATAGTTGAAACAGAACGGTGATATGTACAGACTGTACTGGAATATAAGTATTTAAATGTAGAGGTTTGAAATAGGGGCGTAGTCGTGAATATTGGTCATGCAATGCTAATGATCCTGTTCATGTGCCTGGCATCCGTGTGTCGTAATTCGTCGGGGTGTTTTACTGACTTTAATGTCGGTTATTGTTATCAAGTAAATGTCTTGCCCGTTAAATATGATTTTCTTTTTATTGACTTGATGATGCGAGAACAGCGCCCACGAATTACGATAGATAAAACCAGGCAATGAGCGGGTCAAAAACGATCCCACAGACCTTTTAATGGTACAACTGTTTGAAAATTAGCATTGCATGACCAATTGCCATGACTAGATAGTCTACTGGTTGAATAACAGCACTGACATCATAATACAATATTTTCATTGGTCAACATTAATGAGTTGTAGCCACTATAATTCATGTTTTACAACGCGCAATTTAAACCGAACTGGTAAACACTGTAGAAAAATATGTCTTTCTCGGGGGAGACTCGGGTTAAATTGCCTTTCAAAGTGGCTGTCGTACAGATAAAATCACTATTTTTAGTTTAGAAGGGTCGCTTCGTTCTGAATTTTTGTAGCAATATTTAAACTAACTTATACGTCGAATTGTGTTCATTTACTATGTAAAGAAAGTTTGTGTAAATTTATTATTATATATTTGCATTTTGCTGGAGTTTTGTTGTGTAAGCTTTTTGCTTTTCTTGTTCCATAATTACGATACTCACTGGAAATATGGTTTGGATGCTTTTTGGATGCTTTGGCACTCTGGTTTGGAGACACAAAGTCTGACAAAGAAGAGCCCCCCATTGATGGGTGGGCTGACCATGCCGTACTGGAAGGTTAACTACTTGACGTATTTGTTTTAATTAAGAAATGACGTATCTTACAACCAGGAAGCATTCATGTTGCAATTACTTTTGTCTGTCATTTTCATTTCAGGCAAACTTGTGGAAATTCGAAGCTATTCAGCGAAACTTTTGCAGCTTTTCCGAAGCTAAGTAGGTAGTGTAAGTTGTAGCTAATTGAGGCTTTAGTTTAGAGTAGAATAAAGTCCCAAAACTAGGATACTTGTTGTAAATAATTGTTGTGCGTTACCTAGTTTGCTTGAGGCTTGCTGCTCATATTTGGTTGTTCATGTCCGACGTTTTATGCAATTTTGTACGTATATTCAATCACATTTGTTCAGTGTGATTGTTTGGTTTTATTTTTTTGGAAGTGTACTAGCTGTGTGCTGTTTGTTTGGAAATTGTTTGATTATAAATCTTTAGATTGTACCTGTCTGAAATCTTGTTGTAACTCAGTAACAAGTTTATCTCCTAGATTTTATCATGAGTCGTGCTACTAGCGGAGAAGAAGGTAGCATTTTCCGTCTGCCACCATTCTACTACCTTCATGTTTTCGATCAGACAACCAATGTCACAAAGGTCGAGCTCGGACCAAAGACATTCATTCGACAAGACAATGAAAAGGTAAGAATATGTTACAGTAATATTTGGGAATTGATGTAGACACTGTGCTTTGATATAATGGAGCTGTCATTTAAAGACAGTTCCACTAGTTGTATTTCTCTGCTATGCTCAAGTTAACTGAAACTTACAGCTCATTTTGAAAGCTTTCAAGTTTGCAAAGGTTACAAACCATTGTCTCATCTATGTTTGCAAGCATCTATTATAATTTCACTTTTAGGTCGTGTTTGGTCCGGAGAAAATGATCACAATTCCTCCACGGCATTACTGCGTCATTGAGAACCCAGCCGTAAAAGACGAGGACGGAAGACCAGTGGTTGACGATCATGGACAGATTAAACTTCTGCATGCAGACCAAGTGAGCAGTACAATAACTTCTAACTGGCAAATTATACCCCTTGCAAATGTTCCCTTTAATTAGACTTGATTTATTTGTTTATTAAAATAACTTTGCCAAATGATAGATACACATATATGTAGTTGTATACTAAGCAAACAAGCCAATAAAGTACATTTCATAATATCACAAAGTACCTGAGCCTTATCATACAAATATTCTACCAAGCATGAATGGCAAGGAGGCCACAATAGGTGAAACCAATTACTCTGGTTCCATAACTATTTGCGATGGTTCTTTAGGAGGTGCGCCTGATGCAAGACCCATTTCCCCTATATCCTGGTGAAGTGTTAAAAGAGAATGTGACAGCATTGCAGATTGTCATGGCTAACTCTGCTCTTCGGTTGAGAGCAGTTCTTGATATTGAAGACAAGCACGAAAAACGAGTTGCTGGTGATGAGTGGTTGTTTGAGGGACCTGGTAGGGACTTGTGTTATGTCAGAATAGAGATGCAAAAATCATAACGAGTGACTTCATCTGGTATACAATGGCGTAGAATAAGTCGGTGTATGAAGCTCTGAGCATTTTATTTTCGAAATATTCAGGAACCTATATTCCTCGTAAAGAAGTGAGAGTTGAGGAAATCATTCAAGCGACAGTTATTCAACCTGGTCAAGCCATCAGATTGCGAGCAAGAAAGGAGACCAAGGTTATACGCCATTACGTCATTTACAACTAAATTGTGTCCTTCAAATCTCTTGATTCACACACAAAACTATAAAAGCATTCCAGATATTTTAGTTCAGTGTGTTTCAAGTAAAGTCAGTGCTGCAAGCTGGCAAGGGATGTATACAGCAGTGCTTCCACAACCCAGATTGAGATTTCCTACACTAACGATCAAAATTCCTGATTTTTCCTGATTTCTTCCCCAAATTTCCTGATATTGTTCTACAGTTCATTCTATCTTGCATGTTTTGAAAGATTACCACAATAAATTCACATGTATAAATTATGAAAATGGCTTTCTAGTCGTTGACAGAAAAAATGTGATTTGTTTTCCTTCGCGGCTGTCATACTGAAAAAGTTAAAACTTAGCCAAAAAATATTTTAAGGTCAGTAAATCACGTAAAGCCTAATTGGAGAAATGTTTCACCACTAACTTGGTAAGAAAATGATACAATAAAAAGTGCAAAAGTTGAGTACTTCAAAAAAAATATTTCCAGAATGGATTTTTACAAATTTTCTTTTTCATCCTGAAAATATCCTTTTTACTTTAGAATTTCCTGAGAATTGGGAAATTTCCTGGGAATTGGAAGCCCTGATATATTCTGTATCTTTCAGGATCGTGATGGGACACCCAGGGTTACTGGTGAAGAGTGGTTGGTAAAAAAGACTGGTGCCTACTTACCAGGTGCTTATGAAGAAGTGGTTGACACTGTTGGAGCTTTTGTCCTCAATGACAAGGTATACAGGTTTTGTTAAGCCCAAGCTATGTGCCACTCTTCTCTTGATAGGCAAAGAAATCTTTTTGTTCCTTAGAAAGCTTTGCATTTGCGAGCTTTGAGGACGTTCACAGATGAGACCGAGGAGACACGGAGGAATGGGGATGAGTGGCTGATCACGTCTAAAGAAACAGAAGCACATATTCCAAATGTCTATGAAGAGGTTGGAGTGACTAAATCATTTACCCAAAACACGTTTTAGCCGTTTTAGATAGATGGATAGATTGATGGTTTACATATAGTTATTTGGCAGCATGGACTGAATTGCATAACTATTTACAATTTTTTCTGAAGAATACAGTATATATACTATGCTAGACTCTATAGTTTTAATACAATCAATTACTTTTGTCCTAGTCAGTTTATCCTAGCTGACCCTGTCAACTTTCCCTGTAGGAGAGAACTGAAGTACCGGGGAAAACCTACGACTTTTAGCGGAGTAGTTGATGGACTCTTTCCTAGGCCGCCCAGAGGGGAGGGGCAAAGGGGGCAATTTGCCCCTGGCCCCAGGCTTGCGGGGGCCCCAAAATACTAAAGGAACAAAAATAATGCCATAATTGGGGGACGACTGGGGGCTCCAAAGAGAATTTTGCCCCGGGCCCCAAAAATTGTCTGGGCGGCCTTGACTCTTTCATGTGAGAAAGAGAAAGTCAAGTCCTCGCTGAGAATTGAACCCATATAGTCTCATGGGTGAAAGGAACTTGTCTTAGCGACTGGCCCACCAAAGCCCCCTTTTAAGAAAGACAGAAGGGAATGGCTGCACTAGGGCGATACTCAATACGTGACGTCCAGGGTACAGCCACGCAGGATATCTTACTCCTGTTGTCGAATGTATTTTTCAGTTTCTTTCTCTCTCACACAGGTTGTTGGTATTATTGATATCACGACTCTTACAAATCGTCAGTATTGCATCATTCTTGACCCTGTTGATGAAGATGGCAAACCACAACTTGGACAGAAGAAACTCATCAAGGTACTTCTTTTTGACCCTTCAAAGGATCGTGAGACTTACATTCAGCCAAATGTAAGTGTTACCAATTGATGACTTCACGACGACTTCGCTTCATATATACATACATAGTCTTACATAGACATAATTACATAGACCTATATTCACATACAGACCTATAGTCACATATACAGACCTATATACACATATAGATGTATCAATGGAGATATGTAGATGCATCGATGGAGATATGTAGATCTATTGATGGAGATATTAAGATGTATCGATGGAGATATGTAGATGGGTATATGTAGATAGGTGTATCTATATAGGTATATGTATTTGTTTTTCAGGGTGAGAAATCTTTCTTCTTGCATCCTGGAGAGAAACTTGAGAAAGGGATACAAGATATTTACATCTTGGAAGAAGACGAAGGACTCATTTTAAAAGCAAACGAGACGTTCAAAGACGTTTCTGAAGATGAAAAAGTATGCTTTTAAAATATAATCGGATAATACTATAATAATTATAATATAATTTTATATTATAATAATTAATAATATATTAAATAATGTAATAAAAATAAGCCATTGTAATAGCTTTATTATACGGGGTATCTGTTTACCTTATAAAAATTTAACAACCAATGTTTATTATTATCCCTAGGAAACGGTGGTTCGTCGTCCGGGTGATCGTTGGATGATAAGAGGACCTTGTGAGTACGTCCCTCCTGTTGAAGTTGAGGTGATTGCGCAACGTAAAGCAATTCCATTGGACGAGAATGAGGGCATCTATGTACGGGATATCAAGTCAGGCAAAGTTCGGGCAGTTTGCGGGCAAACGTACATGTTGAATCAAGACGAGGAGTTGTGGGAAAAAGTGTTACCCCCCGCAGTTGAAGATCTTCTTCGTCAAGATCGCGATCCTCTGGCTGACAGGGGAACTCGAGGGTCATCTGAAGGTAAACGAGGATATTTGCGTTTACATACCAGGGGCCAGTTGTTCAAAGCTGGGTTAGCTTAACCCCGGGTTAGTGTAGTATTTTAACCACAATTTAAATTTCGTTCAAGAAAAA
>JAODVM010386182.1:0-10711 GCA_025400095.1 Phenganax marumi
TTGTTTTTAATCACAATTAATTATTATTCATACTTTCAGAGAACAATACTATGCTTATAGTGCAGTACAGCTTTGATGGCGAAGAGGATGCAGTGACACCCGCACCTCACGGAAATGCTCACAGAAAACAAGCGCCTGCGTACATCAGAACAAAGCCTAGTGTACTACACAGACTCCAGGAAGTATCTAAAATGGCTGGGCCGAAAGACACGTTCCACCAAGTTAGCGAAGAACATGGAGGATATCTGGGAGCAGTTTCTGCAAGTGATCTTCCTCACAACCGCGAACAAGGAAAAAACTGCAGAGCAAAGTCTTTGCAATCAAGAACAAAGTCCAGAAATGCGGACTCACTAGCTATTTTGCTACAAGAATGCAAAAGGCAACAAATGAGCATAGGGGCAGATCCCTTTATAAGAGAAGTTACTGCTGCTCCGGAACTTCAATGTGTACTTGTATTTGATTGGCGACTTAAAGAAATAGAACAATTTTGTACAAACCCTTAAAACGTTTTAATTTTTGCTGAGGATCCAACTCTCAATTTGGGGAATTTCAATTTAACTGTCACGACATATCGCCACTTGAAAATACTAACTTGTCAGGATGGTCATCACCCACTAATGATAGGACCGTTGTTGTTAAGCCAAATAAGAACTGCAGAAACATAAAACTACTTTTTTGGAAAACTTGTAGCTCTCAACAAGAACCTGAGAAATGTGCTTGCATTTGGAGCTGATGGGGAGGAAGCACTGATAGAGGAGGGCATGAAAGACACAATGAATCAAGCAATTCATCTGCGATGTTTTGGCCATTTTTGAGAAAGTTGTAAGTTGAAACTGAGGGAATCAAATGTTCCAGAAGCTGTACAGCTACAATCTTTACAAGAGATATTTGGAAAACAACAGGGCGAAACACTTGAAACAGGTAAATGAAAAACAAATTGACAAAAACATTAAATGTGATTGTATCAGTTCAGTTGAGACATGCCATTACATCGGTGTTAAATAGATAGTAAACAATTCTTTATCTTACTACATAGGACTGGTTGATTCCAAATGTGAAGAGGAATTTTACACCAAGCTTGAGTCTTTGGAAACTATTTGCAATGAACGAGAAAAACCTTTTCTGAGTGCCAGCCAAGAATCTTCTTTTTCACCTTTATAAGTGAAAAGGTATGGTACAGCATAAATTCACATGACATATTGTGTAATAGACCAGTTTTACAAGATTTTACTGTGTATTTTCAAGTTTTAATGTTTGCCTTTCCCTAGGCACATATGATTGTTGAAAATATGGTAGCTAGTGCACGTACAAATGCTGGTTTGGAAAGTCCCCCACTTCCATTTTAATCAAACGTTCCAGAGTCAGCAAATGCCATCATCCAACGATCAGTGAATTTCAAGGAAAGTGAGATGGCCAACTTTACTTCAACAATGGCCAAAATGCCAAAGCGGTAAGCGCCAAAGGGAAGATGTTAGAGAAAGCACTATTAAACAGTGGTCCTTACACGTTACACACGGACTATATGAAATTGCAACTAACATTGGAAAAATGGTTTTCCATGTCGACTACACAGCGCAATGCGTACGAAAAAAGATTTAATAACGAACTTAATTCAAATGAGGAGACTCCGGATGAAGGCAAAAAACCGTATTCTTCAGTGAAATTGTCTGTCAATCCAGAAGACATACATTTAGATTTCCTGCCTCTTGAATTAGTGAAGAATGTTTTTAAAGGGGCCGAAGAACGGGCAAAGAAAGGGCGATATTTCTGGCTCCAGGGAGTAACACAATGACCTTCATGGTGAAGAGTACTTCTTCAAAACGACCCCATTATGTGAATGCCGAGAAAAGTGGGAAAATCACATGCGAGAACTTCGTCGGATGGGCTTCGTCCAAGCTATGCAAGCATGCTGTTGCTGTAGCGAAGAAGCTAGGGAAACTTTCTAAGTATTTAGAATGAATAAGACGTCGCAGTAGGCCTGTAAAGTTGACAACGCTGGTCATTTTTGACTCCAGCAAAAGTGTTGGAAAAAAGGGTAACAAATCTTCCACTTCTCTGCAAATGGGAGGGCAAAGCAAAAGTACCCGCAAAGAACCCACGATAGTTGTTGATAAGTTACAGAAACAACTAAAGAAACAACAACAACAACAACAGCAGCAAAAACAACAAAAACATCAACATCGACAACAAATACAGCAACACCAGCAACATCAAATACAGTAACAACAACAACAACACCATCAACAGCAACATCTCCATCAACGACATAAAGAAAAACCTCATCAACAACAACAACACCATCAAAAACAACAACAGCAACAGCTACATGAAGAGCAGCAGCAACAACACCATTAACAGCAACAGCTCCATCAACAGCAACAATACCATCAACGCCACCAAGAACAACACCATCAACAACAACATCAGCAACATGAACAGCAACAGCAACAACACCATCAACAGCAACAACAACAACAGAAGCAACAGCTCCATCAACAGAAACAACGGCAACAACAACAACTTCAGAATATCAATATTCCTAATCCTATTCTGCCCAGATATCCTAACCCGTTTTTTCAGATCATATCTGTTGTACCTTCTCCAATTTCATCTGCCACAAGTAAAGAAGTGTTTTGGGTGTGGACAGGCACTAAAACCTGAAGGGAAAATTGGAGAATCACCTTGGGATATGGTCATTGTCTCGCATGCAAACAGGCAATATTATGATGGAAATGGCATAGCAAAAGAAACCCCTGGAAACGTGTACTTCCACGTAAATGCTGGTTGCTTGAAAAAAACAACAACCGTATTTGGCAGCTTCGTTGCTGCAAATACTGCAGGAAATTAGATATATGCTGACACAAATGCATATCCTGCATTTAACATTGAGTGGTTTTGCACCCTAAAATTTACCCCAAACCAAAGAATTAGATCTAATATGCAAAAAAGTGTATTTTTTTGTTTCACTGCATATGTAAAATCACTATGTACAATTTTTTTCACCAGGGAGTTTTTTCCTAATTGATGCAACAGCTGAAGATCAATCCTCATACAAAATCTAGCGGCATATTTCTGGTTTTCTCTGTTTTTGAAATCTGTGCAAACTTGATTTTATCAGACAATGCCGCCTTCCCAGTTATTGCTGTGAATTCGTGTTTAGTACTATTTCATGAAAGCGTTATATTGTAAAATATTTGGCATTTGCACCTATGAAAGTTCAATATCCATTCAATTCAAAAGATCGCTTTCGTGTTTCAAGCTTTCAGTTATTTAATACTTACATATACAATGATGCATATTTCACCTTTGAATGAAAAAAAATTGCCTTGAATGAAAAAAAAATTTGCGTCCGCGTCCATCGTCCATGTCCGCCGTCCATGTCTGCCGCCCATATCCAGTTCGCGTCCATCTTTTATATACACCCCATCAAGACTGTTATATTAAAAAAATAATGGATGTTCTAGAAAAATTTAACTACAAAGTAAAATTAACCTGTGAAAACAACATTCTACATCTAGCATGGCTTGATAAAGCCGATTTTACGAATTAATGAACAGAATAGTGATAAGGATGTCTCAGAGAAATCTTCAATCTGGAGACTTTTGTAGATTTTAATCAATCAAGAATATCATGTTTTTCATCTTTGGAGATGTGTCCCAGATAAATGTCAAAGACAAGCTCCATATCTTTTTTACAAGGATTATAAAATGTAAGAGTTTACTGATATTTTCTCTAAAAGGTTTTTGCCACGGAGGTCAACTGTTGACTCAAAACGATGGTCAAAATCCTCAAATGTCTTCCAAAAAAACACCGATTTAACTAGTTCCGTTGTTCTTTTTTTAAATAAATTGTCCCAAAGCACAGTCGTCTAAAATGATGAGGCTATTTTTTTCAGAAGCACATGAAAGGATGAGTTTAAGCCAAGATTCTACTTTGTCTTCATTACAACTAATTGTCAAAAAATTTTCATCGTCATCAAAAGACCAATTTTGATAGGTTTTATTCCATTCGTAGGTGGGTCATATCCAGAAGATGTAAAATGTTCCATGTGTCGTTCTTTGAGCATGTTTAACATATAGTGCCTTTTTCCAAAACAAGTCAACCCCACGATGATCATATTAAACGGCATGTCCAAATTGGTTTTGAGGGGCAACAGAGCCTTGACTTCTTTGATTTTTTCCACAAGTCAGACAAAACAATTTTAATTTTTGGAGTTTTCCTTTGGGTTTGTGTTGGTTGGATTTTGTGATTTTTGGTATGGTTCTTGTTTATTTAATGAACTTTTTTGCAACGTGTTTTCTGATGATAAATCTGCCCAATAAAACTCCGGCAAACAGAATTCATGGTGTTATATATTCTAAGATCATTTTTAAGTCTTGACAAAGTGGTTTATTATTGCCAAGTTCCTTTCCTAATTCTGTAGAATCTTGTTCAAGTTCTAAATGATTTAAAAACTTTGAGAATTTTCAAATGATGACGCCGGTTAACATTTTGTTAATTTCATTTAATTGTTGATCTTTGTAGTCCTGATGAATTTTCTCCAGCATTTTCTCTGAGGCTTTTTTGATATAAACTACAGAGTATTTAATTTCTTTAAGTTCTGGTAAATTTAATAGTTTTTCGCAAATGGTTTGTTCGGGCCGGTGGTTCATTTATTTTATGCAAATACACTTAGCAACAACACACATTCCTGTTTACTATAGCAACCATCATTTTTTGAAGCAAAGCAGATTTTTGAAAAAAACATGTCAAATGGAAAACAAATTTTGAAGGAATGAATAGTGAATTTCTTTAATCATTCTATCTCTGAAATTTACCAGTCTGTTGCTCATGACAAATATTTTACTCAAAACGTTGGCGCTCGTTGCTCTTTCTTAATCTACAACAATATGCCATTTTGAGTACTGACAAGCTTTTCACTAGATCCAACAATGTTTTTATCTGAGACGGATCTTAAATTGATGAACAGTGCAGATTTATCTTTGAAGAATTTCATAATATTAATATTGCTTTTGTCCAAATGTTCAAAGAATCTCTTTGCTTCAGGGTAAAGGTTTTCTATTTGAATGTCCTGACTATAAACACTATTATTAGGAACGCCTTCGACCATAATTTTCATGCTTTCATGTTGGGGTAAACTAATTCTTCACGGTCTGTAGTCGTTTTGTTTTTAGATAACATGACAATTGCTGCCATGCTTCTTCAAGGTAGATTAATCGTTTCGTTTTGAATCGTAGAATCCTTACTTCATTCTTTGGTTTGCATCAAAGTTATGTGTTCATAGCTTAGAGACCTTCCAGCTTGGAATCCATCCAACAATTGTTTTGCGCTGTCTTCGTTATCAATTGTTTCATATTCTATTCTATATTGTCCAACGTATATCGTTCTACATTTTGACTCAATTGAGCCAACATGTTGCTTGCTTTGGGGAGGGTAACTTTGATCTGTAGATTATGCCTCATAAAATAAGGAGCGTATAGCCCATGATCTCCCAAAATTTTATCCAATTTGATTTTTTGTTTTGTGCCGTGGACGGTCTTCATCAATCCATCTGAAATTTTTGAGGATTTCCGGTCGAAGCCCCAATGCCCGATCCAGAAATCAACTTTCTGGTATTCTTATTGGCAATTCCAAATTCTGTCATTTCGTTTCGAACAAAGACTATTTGGCACTAAACAGGGGTCCAACTTGAGTTTTGGAATGTCAATGTATATTTCTTCTCCTTTGTTGGCTTTGTTCAGATTAAATGTAATCACATTTTTTGTTCTATTCTCCCTAATATTGGACATTTTTGATATTCTATAACCTGGTACAAGAGTGTTAATTTATTTATGGTTTGTTTTTTTTTTAAAGTCTTTTTCTGCTCTTATAGATATCATAGACGAGCCAAGCCAACGTCAGTGCTATAAGGCACCCCCCAATATCACAAGCATCGTCTATTGTGTTTTCAAGGTTCCTCCCAACATCATAGTCTTTGTATTGACTGGTGTTTTCATTTGTAAATTTATCAATTTGCACCGATTGGGGTCTACTCAATTGTAGTCTATTTGATTGAGGATCATAGGGCTTAGGATCATAGGATTTAGAATCTTATGACTTAGGATCATACACACTTGGTGTTGTGGATTTATTAGGACCACACGGGCCGTACATACCTTGACATTTTGAATAAATACACACATGATGTTAACCATTTCATCTAATTGTTTGTTATTTTTGTTGCCATGTTCCTTTTTTGCCTTTTTTGCTAATGCATTGAACTGTCTTTTTCTTTTTTTATATAATTTATGTTTCGAGTATTCGTAGCCTCCACCTTTAATCGATATAACTGCTGGATTGCATTTGAATGAAGCTCCTATCCATTTACCTTTACGCCTTGCCTAATTTAAAAGTTGTCGATTAATTCATTAGAATTGGGGCTGTCATTTATGTTGATGTCTAAACCTAGCTCGTTTTTTAAAAATGCACTTTTATCAGCCGTCATTGTTTTCTTCATGGAGGCGATGTCCTTTTTTAACATTGGGTATATTGGTGTTGAGGTAGACGAATTTATCACCACACAGTCGGTTCAGTCTCGCCAACATTTGTCCATGTTCATCGAACATTCTTTCTTGAAAATTGTTTTGATTCGATTTCTCCACTTTTTGATCAAGGTCTTCGTGTGTTTTTTTGTCAAATTCATACATGCTAAAATCTTCAACCTGAGCCACTTATTTAATGGTTTGAATCAAGTCTTTGGAGATCCAAGAATTATGTTTATCGTTGTATCCTAACCATTTTGCCAAGGGCATATTCTTTTTAGTGCAATGTTTCTTCGAAACTTTGCAGTATTGTGATGAGTGGCGCAAATTCACATCAGTCAGTCAGTCAGTCAGTCATACAGTCATACAGTCATACAGTCAGTCATAGTGTAAACTTTCCGGGGGGTGTTTGCAAGTATTTCTAGTGAATATTTCTACTAAAATGTTAAATAAATTCGTGAGCATGCACCTCCGTTTTCGCTGAAATTGCCATCGAACACGTGCAACCTCGTTCCCAGGGTCTTTCTTGTGGCCGCGTCGGAAAACTCGTTGAGAGAAAGACCCTGGCAAACTTCGCAAAAATCTCCAATCTCATTGGTTAGTCTTTGTTATTAGAAGACAGGACGATTGATTGGTTAGTTATATTCCGTTTATATAAAAAGCACCATGATTGGTTTTCCTTGAATCATGATTATAAACATGACTGTCATGACATTGATGACAAGCAACGGAGTTTGTCACAGTGTGAGTTATTCATGGTTTAAGTCTGTAGATTTTAGTTTATAACGAGGGAGAATTGCTGCTAGCATAAAGCTGTGGCTGGTTTTATCTACTTGAAAGAGTATACGGCACTGCTTGTTATTGCAGAAGTCAAGGCAAATAACGAGTGTTGTGAGGTATGAGTGAACGCTTCAATGTAACGGTAATTTTATACAATCAATTAGCAGAATCATTAGAAGTATTATTTTAAAAATAGCCGTCTGTGTTTCTGTTACAGGTTCCAATACAGACTCAACAATACAACAAGAGCATTTCCTGCGTTGGTTTTGACGAGGAATACTGTTAACTTTAATAAGTCGCAGGCGTCATATGCCTGCTGTGAACTAATATTTCAATCTATGTATTAATTATGGACATAGAAAATGAATGTGTATTGTTATTTCTCTTATGAGAAATATTGCAATTAACGTTTTGTAGCAGTAGACTACTATAGCAGAATTTCAAAACAATACATATCTTCATACACGCACATCGCAGGTGAGCGAACGTTTCGAATCAACAGACACATTAGGCATTATAAGTACTCTCTTCATACTTTGAGATGAAAACGACAGGTTCAGAGATTGTGCATTGCTAAGTCAGACGTGTTGTCAGTTGACTTTGAAAAGTAATATCCGAAATCTGAGCAATTTTGGCAGTGTATTTTACCTGAGAACTCACAAAACAACACGCAACTGTGACGCAAGATATTCGCACGAGCCAGCTATGCTTTTAGTCAGCAACGCAGGTTAGCCGCAATCGCGCATGCGTTCGATCTCCAATATTCTTGGAGATTTTTGCGAAGTTTGCCAGGGTCTTTCTCTCAACGAGTTTCCCGGCGCGGCCACAAGAAAGACCCTGGGAACGAGGTTGCTAGTACGTGGACACCAGGGCTTTTCATATATCGGAAAGTGCCATATTTGAGAAGAAACGTAGAAAAAGTAACTTTGGCAAAGTGGTGCGGTCAAGTATATAGACATAAAAAGAAGTGCCTACTCTCCTGGAAAATAAACTAACGCACTTAAATGTTATTTACGAATTTTAATGTAATTCTTTAATACAATTGCAGCTGAGTTTTCTTATCAATAATCGCAGCATGATATTTCCATGAACGGGCAACGGTACCGGCAAGAGTGTTGGCCGTAGAATTCACAGTCATTGAGCAACCAATGAACGCAGTGACAGGAAACTTCTTCAGTGCATTCGGGTAATTCTGGTAAATATAAGTAAATATAATGTAAAAATAAGTTGCTTTTTCGTTCAACCGTTAAGAAGATTGTAAACTAATACATACGGAGTTTGCGAAAAATTTCACTGTGTTGCCGGCTGTCTTTTTTTAGTGGATTCTATAGTTCGATCAATGCAGAAAGTTGTTCGCGTATATTTCAGTCGAGAAATCCAAACTTAAGCTTCGTTTATGTAGAGATCGTCGTTTTTACATATTTTGACACAACTTTATCTTCTAATATTAACAGAAATTATGAGCATTACACATGTATAAATTTTGCCTGGTCTACCAATGCGAAACAAAATGTGGGCCTCCTTGATGGTGCGAGATTGGGATACTGCAAAGAGAACAGCCAACATGACGAAGCTGATTGCAGTGATCTTCATTTTCAAACTTTTGATTGTACCTGTTTAAAATTATAATGAGAATATATGTGAGAGAAATTTAGGGGAAGATTATTTCTTCAACAGGGCATGAAAATTTCCACTATGCAAAGCCACGCTATACGATTTTATTCATTGTACTCAAGAAAAGTTCGATGTTAAAAGAAAATATGATTCTCTAGGATTGATACAGCGATGCAGATTTTTGATCCTAGATCATGGAATCTTCTGGAAATTGGATTGTGAACAACCAGATAACTTGGAACCTGTACGGTTGAGGAAATTCGAGACCAGTTTCATTTCAGATTCTAAACACTGTAAATTTCGATAATTTTTTTTCATTAGCGCATGTTTCAAGCAGAGGAGAAGAAACTTGAAAACCAGACGCAGTGCTACGATGCGGTACCCTTTGGGGATTTGGCTTTTGCTTTTATATGGGCCCGTTTCAGCTCGACTTAAACCTTTTCCTTTTCAATTTAAATTATTGTTTTTGATCTGACGTGTGCGTGTCGTCTTTAGTCGGTTGTTTGTTTGTTTAGAGGACAAATAATTTTAAGATAATTTTTTCTGCGATGCAAGCGCAAGATTTATGCAGTATCATTAAAGTATACATTTTGAGGCTCAGTTTATTTTTCCGTGCAAAGCAACTAGTGCATGATGTCATGATATAATTTTAAGAATACTCCAATGCGATTAAGTTTAGGTTATAGGATTAGGATTAAGATTAGGGTTAAGACTAAAGCCGTGTACAGACGGACAATTTTTCCTTGACAAGTTTTATTTGCTCGTGTGTACGGCAAACGTTGAAAATTTTTCCTTGGCAAGTATCCTTATTCAAAAGCTAGTCATGCATGATATTTGGGAAAACCGACTTGGTATTTGGAAAATGGACTTGGTACTGCACTGTTCGTAATTTTGTCCGCTTTGGGCAAGCATTAGAAAACTTGTCAATAAAAACTCGTTCACTGTACACACGAGCAAGCGATGTCGTCAAAAAACGTGTCAAGCAAAAATTGTTTGTCTGTACGCGGCTTAATATAATGGTTAAACAAGCTGGGTCAACATTGACAATAATACTGTTCACAGCTTCACAGGGTGCATTAATAATTAAACATAGATTTTTCACCGATGACAAGAACTTTTGCATCCACGCAGAATCGACTCGTGGACGAGTTATTTTGGAAACAAAATTGTGTAAAAAGAAATTATATTAAATTAGTATATTAACTAGACTAGGGCATTATTATAATTATATGTGTGATGCATTTACGGCAGACGTCGTTGCTTAAAATAAAACTGAAAGTGTGAGACATGTCACGGTTGTAATGGCTATTTATATGGTACTTTCAATAAAATAATCGCATATCAGACCTTAACTCACACGCGCAGTTTAAGACTTCTAACTTGGCAACTTATCATGTATGCAGTAACTAAAGTGTAGTAAAGTTCGTCATATATTTAACAGCCTAACTTAGCTCCTTCAATTGTTCAGCAAATCTCCGACAAATATATCAAACAAGTACAGTTTTGAACGCCTCTCGTGACACTTGAACCTGCGTGCTGTCTCCCCCAAGACAGCCTGTCAGCAGGCTAATTGATGCTTATGATTCCGTACTGACGAACAGACGATTGGATGAACGGGCAGCGTTTCCACTTGCAAGGATTTTTTCTTGCAAAAGGAATTTTCGGGCTTTGTAAGGAGAAATGCAAGGAATTGAAAAAAACAAGGAAATGGCAAGGAAGAAGAACGTTATGTAACGAAATTGCAAGGATATTTATAATAGTTTATAAAACATTAAAAAAGTAAAATACCACAGACC
>JAODVM010386293.1:0-10710 GCA_025400095.1 Phenganax marumi
GATGAAGGTCCGGGCTAACGGACCGAAAGCTTTGCAATAATAAATATACATGGTGTATCCTCAAAACGAATACTGAAGCTGAATTCTGTTTGCACTATTGCATTAAAAAGGACTTACACAACTTACTCGGAACCTGCGAGTTCTTCTGGAAAATCTGACGGATCCAAACATTGTGAGAGAATATATTCCAGCACTTCTTCATTGTTCCTAAACCGCGAGTATTCAAAATTTAACACCAAATCTTCAGAAAGAATCCAACGATTTCATTTCGTATCACAATTACATATACACGCTTGTTGGCGAGTTTTCCACTTACTTTTCAGAATCAGCCGAGCGATGAATAATGATTTTCGATAAACAGCGGAAAACGTTAGTAAAGTCAGCTCCTGCGTATAGAAAACAAAAATTGCATGCATGAACAGAATGATTTTACCGTTAGCTATCTCTTGCTGATTCGCACTCTTAGAATGTCCTGTTTCTTATAATGAAAAGTGAGACTGCATGAATAACGGAAGCAATACACACCTATACCACAGTATAGAGACATATGTCTCTATACTGTGCCTATACACTCTTATACCTGTATCTTTCATGGTCTGTAATAGTTCCTCCACTAATGTCCTGAAATTGAACACGAGGTCGAGGTTGAATGCAATATGTATCATATGACGAGTAACTGGTATAATCGACATTTCTAGTTTGGCATTGATGAGCTACCGATTTCGATTTTCACCCCATCAACGCATAATAGTGGAAATACCTATCAGCGTTTGCACTGGGCACAGGTAGACATCTATATTGGCTGAAAACATGTGCTGCAGTAAATTGTATAAGCATGACAAGCCGAGTTCTTAATCTGTGTTTATAGAACTCTTATCTGAAGTGCACGTTTGCGCCAAGTCTGCCTTTTACTGGAGCATTGGATTTCGAACTTTTAAAGCCGGGCGAACGAGATAATATGACGTTTCAAAAACGAAAGGTAGTAAAACGTATCAGTCAGAATTAGTGCAAGTCTAGATTACATGTTACATTATTAATTTTCCTGCATGCATGTGTAGATCTAAAATAGATTAATTAATTGACAAAAACGAGACATAGCCGTCTACACGCAGCGAACCAACAGCTACAGTGTATCATCCTACTGTTTCATCCCATCGAGGCAACATAACAACAATAAACATTGCCATAAAGCTGGTTCTCACGTGCCGCCGATGATCGACGACGTTTCATTGCGTTTTGTCCTTGATGCTTGAAGTCTTTTGTCTAGCTCCAATAATTTTCTTCTCTGATGATCAAGAACAAAGCCACAGGAGCGTCGTCGACCATCCGCCATATGTTGAAGACAGGCTTTTGATGAATAACATGCACAATTTTCCTGCACTTACCGGTCACTGGCAACAGCTGTGTGCATTATTCCAAGCTAAACAAAAGTTGAAGCAAGACGTAAAATCGTAAAATCACGGATTCTAAGCAGGATAACTGGTTGAAATACATTAACAATGCATGCACACATTTAATTCACGCATTTAGAAATGTTGAAAACTATCACCTTTCTCCGCATTTTAGTCAGATAACAATCCATAAATTCCAAGTCGTATCTAGCGAAAAAATGAAATTTTACCACAAAATCAAATAAAAAATGTATTCTTGGCAATTAGAACGGAACGGTAAAATCAGCTTTCCACTTTCCACTTTCTTTGTTCTAAATAGTTATGCTCTGGTGCTCACCAAACAGAGATACACTACGTTACCGTTACACTACCGTACGGCGAAGTGGAAAACTGCCTTAACTGCAGGCATGCACGCGACGCTACACGCCTTTAGTTCAACGTACAGAGTAGCAAACAGCAGATAAAAAACACGCCTTAACCACTCCAAACAATTAGTGAAACAATGCGTACGTACTTATCCTCCAATAGTGCTCGAGATTTAGCAAATGGTAACACTTCAGCAATGGCTTCAGCTAGTTTTATTAAGTTCCACTTGCAAATTTCAGGCTGAGCTTTGTAGCTGTATCTCGCCATGTTATCTGAAACAAAAAATCTATCAAGATAACAAATTAAGAGAGCCATAAAATAACGCAACAAAATGTATTTTTCTCCAACCCAGAATTCGCCGTGTATAGCCCAATAATTTACAGCGACCGAAAAAAATTACCATAAATTCACAAAAATAACACTTTAATTGCAATCAACTTAAACTTTCTGTTTTCCAGTATCAAAGCTTGTTATTGGGACTTGAAAGTAATAACAGTATTACTTGATGCACTGGAACACAAGCTGACAATTTTTCAATAAATCTTTCACAAACTAGAATGACTATCAACAAAGTCACTTTCTATTCAGCGATTGATGAAAGGCAACCCAAGGTAATCAAAAATATTTCGACTAACTCTGCTTCTGCGCGGCAAAACAAGCGAAACAATTCTAGTATATTGTATATTTACTGCATACCTGAGTCATTGCAAACGTAGTTAGGATTAAAATGATCCATGAAGCCAAATGGTCCATAATCGATGGTAAGACCAAGTATACTCATGTTGTCCGTATTCAGTACACTGGAATGAAAAGGCAACAATAATTGCAATCACAGGAATCATACCATACTGGATGCTTAGAACTGCATGGTAGAAACTTTTTAGTCGACTTTCACCCTAGTTGTTCTGACCACGTTCTGACGTCATCCGTGTTTCCATTACAGAACAGACAACAGGTAAAGGCCATCTATACTTGCTTTATATAATGAACAAAAATAGAATGCACAAACAATAGTTCTATTTGTGAAAAAATCCTGATTAAATTAAGTCAAAAAGAAAAAATAATCCGCCGGCTGACTTCATTCGTGTGCTGTTCAGTAAAGGCTAGTTTCCATAAGGTCGTTAGCTGTCGTTACCTGTATTTTGGTGTCTGTGCAGTGAACGTGAAAGCCAGACAACAACAGGGAGAAAAAGAAAATGACAGTGTCGCTAGCAGTCTTTAGGCAGAGATTTTTTGGCGCAAATAACGAAATGGCGGCACTTAACAGGGAGTTTCTTTTGCAACTAAATTTATACGACAACACAAAAAAGGAAACAACACCGCTTCTGGGTTAGAGAAATTTTTAGAAAGCGAGAAGAGCTTGGGACCATCAACACGTTCGTGTCGTTTCCTGTTGTTTTATGTCTTTGAGGTGGGTATTTTTCTATCCCAGCGACGCTGTCTTTTTCTGTTTCTCTCTGTCGTTATCTGTCTTTCAAGATCACTGCGCAGACACCAAAATACAGGTAACGACAGCTAACGACCTTATGGAAACTAGCCTTAATAGATCACAGCTCTCGACCACACAAAACGTGTAAAGTACTTTGACTATTATATAAATATATACATGGTCATTGTGTGTCGCACTTATGTACATGCATATGTTGATGTAAACTACGCACCCATGACAAAACCCTACACATTGCCACTCCGCTACTGTTCTTGCTGTTTTCATGACAACCTCTTTGTAAAAAGCGAGATACCGTTCTTCAGAATTATCTCGATGTGCTCCGTGAACCTAAATGTAATTTAAAAGACATACTTCATATTAGAAAATGTAAACGAGAACGTTATGCTGGTACAGCCGAAGCTTAAGGCTTAATTAAACAAGCTGAGGAACATACTGCAAACGACATAGCAAAACAGTAGCTTTTAGTTGAACACATTGCTAACTACTTCAAAACAGAAGTATTTATTTCATTGAGATCTAGAAAACCAAAAGCACGGTAACACGGAGAAGAGAGTACGAGGGTTAGTCAGATGGCCTGCAATGCACGCTTCTAGAACTATATAGCTATGAAAAACAGTGCTGATTTTACTGTATCACCTTGAGTGTACAGATACAGTAGTGACCGAAGTGACTGCGCTCAAAAAATTTTCAATCTCTCTTGTGAATACAAATTACATAACAGTCAACTCACTCTAGCTACGTGTTTTCGTTAGTCGAGAGCCGTGATCTACTAGTAGCCCCGATAAGCGGTGACGGCATGAAAATGCGTATGAACCAAAACAATGGTGGAAAACTTTGTACTTTGCTCGTTTGTTATTGTGATTTGCTTATTATAAAAAAGAAGAAGATTACATTTAGCCATTGGCTGTTTAGTAACAGAAGCACGGATGACACCACAAGGTGGTAAGAAAAAAATCTGACCACTCGCCTGCGGCTCGTGACCATTTCTTTGTTCTTACCACTGACGTCATTCATGTCTCTATTACTGAACAGACGGCGGCAAAAACTAATAGTAATCTGTTTGGGAAATACAGGTACGGTCTGGAAAGGTGGCAAACTTGACAGCTAGAACCAGTACACCGGTAAGTCGGTATCCAGATATCTTCATTGCGCACAAATCTTTACTATAACCCAGCACAAGTTTTAATACATGAAGGCAAAAGGCAAGAACAAACATTTGCCAAGTCTAATCTTAAAAACAATTTTTCACCACTGACAATAATACTATGGAAGATATATATTATTGCAGTTCCGATGTTCTATACTTTATTGACAGCAGACGGGATTATGTTAGATTCTGTATTCATGAAACCTGTGCAGAACAGCAGCACAGACCTGTGGATAAAAGGTTTCAATGACATAATCCAACAATTGAATTAAAATCAGTGTTTGTCCAGCACTAGGACCACGTCTTCCAGTCATTGGATCGCGCGGTTTCACAATCTCAAAAGAACCAAACCTGAACAAAGACGTTGGATGGCTTAGCGAGAATATGCTGAGAAAATGAAAAGTCCTTCTATTTTTTCTAGCTGTGCCCTAGCTTGAAAGATAAATTTAAATATCAACTTTAATTTTCTAGAACATACAAAAAATCACACTTCATTTGTCAATGCATTTGAACCTGATAAAAGTTGGAGCTATTCTCAGCACAATACTAGATTTCTCATATATTGGATTTCCATTGTAAAAGATATCTCGGATCACCTTGGTGTCAGACGTTATACAGCAACCAGCTGAAAAAAGAAAAATTTTCAACATCAAATGACTCATTTACCCAACTATTCATAAAAGTACGGTACAGAACAAAATAAATAAACTAAGTGAATAGCACATTGTGGTTTGTGAATATACAATATAACCACAGTAACTGTAATTATTAGTAAGCTGACTGATAGATAATGATTATTTAAACAACCAGTCCTTTTGCCAACAGTCAGTTTCTCAATGTCTTTCCTGACCGTACCCCCAAAAACTTCATTTGAACCACAATGCACCAAATAAAATTGGTTTGATTCAAACCCTTAAACAAAATAACCATGACTGTTCAAACAACTAAACAAGCAGTAGGACAAACTAATTCATTAAGACCTTGGCAAACTGACATGTGGTGAAGGAATTTGTTAACGAGACAACCAGACGTGATTTGTACAACCTATACTGTCCTCCACATTATTTGGCCATACCTGCCACCCTAAAAAAAACATTCATTGCTTACCACGAGTTGTTGGAATACCAAGATAATGCATTGCCTGAAACATGACAAATATTTGATATATACACAAAATTGCCTGCAGCACTAGAATGTTTAGATGCAAGAGATCAGTTGTTGAAAACTGTGACATACTGTTATGCTAGAGCAAATAAGGCCAAGAGTTACTTGTAACTTCTTAAGATATCATGGTACCAAAGAGTATGATAATTGAAAAAATACTTACAGCAAATTGATATATTATGAATGTCAATTTATTCACAACTGGTTTAGAGGTTTTTGCTCTTCAAAATAGTCATAGTCAATCCTGCACAAACAAAACCTTTGCAATCTGCAAACAACATGTGTTTACAACTATATTACCTCGCTGCATAAAAATTCACGGATACTCGATCGTAAAACCTTTCTTCCATCAGCAGTTCGTGAAAATGGTGTTTTCCCAGCACCTTTTAGTTGTATTTCCCACCTCTCACCGCTGTGGTTCACTACTTCGCCTAAATATCTAATAAATTATAGAGATACAGGTCACTTTAACAAATTAGTGCAATTACGTGCCAAGAAAAGCAAATAAAATTATCTGACATTAGACAGTGTAATATACAGGGTAGGGCAATTACGGGCACATTACTAGCCGGTCGGTTAAAGTGGAGTTTGGGTTTTTGTCGAGGGTCGAGGGTTATAAGTCGAGGGTCGAAAAATTGCCAAAGTTTGTATAAGCCAAATTGTCACTAAATGATCTAATTCAGACTATTCAAAGCCCAATGTTCATCACACAACACAATCGAACTCGACAGCTTACAAAATCTGTCATTAAATGCAATCTGATATTAAGCATCATGCTGCTTGTTATAAGAGAAAATCTGCTTGGTATTCCAGAGAAATTGGTCACATGACAGCAAAATATATGTAGTCAGGGAAATATACATAGTGAGATACAAGGACATTTTTGTTGTCTCTGCGTATGCCGCTACATTGCTATCTGGTCTGACAGTTTGTAATGTTTGTCTGGTTGTTGTTTACAGCCAGTCAGCGACGACGCAACGCAGATACACGTACGCTTACGTACCTATTACGTACCTATTTTTGTCAATAGTCAAAGGGAAATTTTTTTACGATTACGGAGGATCAGGGTTGGTATATTGGCCTTTTTGAAGCCAAATAATTTGATTTTGGCCTTTTTACCGGCTTGGTTTGCGAAAAAAAGTTTTGCCTATCTAGTACTTTTTGGCCCCTTTTCACCTCTGAGGAATTGTTATTAATAACAGGGTTCGAATTAGTTGAGAAAAAACGATGTGCAATTTTTTCAAAAGAAATGTGCCTCTGAATTGGGTGTTTTTGACGACATAGTAGTAAAATCATGCTTATCCATGGATACAAAGCACTTTATTATTTGCATGTATACGCTTGTAAAATTCTTTAAATACCCATTACCATAGCATTATTTAAAACAATCGAACAGAATTCAGTGTTTTTTACTTTAAAATATATACAAGTGGACAAAAACAGGAAAGTTTAGTCGCTTTCAGACTCTTGGTCGGAGAGGTAAACATGACATTTGTTTTCTGAGCTGCTTTGTTTGTTTTTACGTTTTTGGGGGGTATTCATGACCTCCGAATCCCATGTACCAGACATATTAAACAAATCGACAGAAAGTGATTAGGGCAAATAGAAAATCTATTTTAACAGACTTTATTGAGGAGAAGCTCAGAAAGCGTTCGGAAACAACAACACGTGTTAGTCATATTTGCATGGTTCTGTGCCATGTTGCTATGACGAACGACTGAACAATCAGTTATCACATTTGAATAGTTGGTCAACACAAACGGAATTTATAATGTTCTACGTCATGCATATTTTTTACATGCCGGTGAAGAAATCGAATGATGGAATGTGAATATTCAATGTGTAAATGCAGATGAACTTTAACTGCTTTACATCATCACATTCCCGTTTAGAGCTACATATTACATAATAACAATTTTTTGCACATTGTTTCAAAAAACGATGTGCAAATTTCACTATTTAGGCCAAAATGATGTGCAATTGCACATTGCACACTGTTAATTCCAACCCTGCTCACCAGGACTCAGCAGGTTAATTTATTGCACCTAGTGTAGAGTCATACATTAGCTCAAAATCATGCTAAGAAAGTAAATGCCTTGTTTAGTAGATATGTTGTGTACAAGAAATATTTTCTTGATGTCATGAACACATACAAAATTTAGGTACTTCTGTAAATACACAAGCAACTGCAATGGGTTATGAGCAGGGGTACTCACTGGTCATGTTTATACTATATCAGAATCATTTCATTATGACATCGATTTCAAAAGCTTTGCAACCGTGTTTACTCGTAAAACTCTGCAGACCAACAGATCTTGCAACAATGCCATTGTACTGATGTAGTTTTAAGCTTTGAACTTGACTCATTAAGCAACTAAAGTTGATGTCTCAACAAAGCTTATCAGGTATAGTGCAAATGCATATCACACAATGCACACTTGTTCATATACCCTACCTACCAATAACACAACAAGTTTAGATAGAAGTGCTTCTAGGAACGCAAAACTGGAAAAAGGAAGCTACCATCAGTCGACAGTTGGTTCACTTCCCATGTTCTAAACATGACATGATGGAAACAAATATTGTTGCACTACCTGAAGAGCAGCTAACACCTGAGGATTGTGCATCATACTTGCAATGGTGCTGTCCTCTAAACAACAAGAAGAACATGTGTCATATCACAATCTGAGTATTTAATGACAAGTACAATACATGAGACAAGCACAGAAAATTTTGCAATGTTCAAAGTTATTAGCCACCTCCCCATGTTTCCACACAGAAAATATGGCTTGACATTCCAAATTTGAGGCTACGATTTTGTTGCATTTTTTAAACATTCAGTTAAAAATTTAGCAAAAAGTCAGACTAGAAAGTTTCAAGGATGAAAAAAAAACTAATGACTGTACGTTTAGGAGGCGAGCTTCCCTCAGCTGAATCTGTATCTGCCATTTGCCTTGAAGAAAATAACAGAAATTACAACACTTGAGTAAAGACAATGAGCAGCAACATATCCTAATTTGCCACACTTGTGTATGTTTTACTCTGCTTACCGCCAGATAATATTGACTTGTCTGGATGACACTTTAGCTCCTTAATAGTTTAACTGAACTAGTTTAATCTCTATGGTCAACCAATTGATTGGCTATAAATGTACGGACCCTTACTTTTAGGGGGAGCAGTGAACATTTTGTGCAACTGACATTAATATGCTTGAATTTCATCTAACTTTGTTTCCCTCCTCTGGTAATCAGTATCACACAGTATAAAAATTTCATTGCATCAGTGATAAGAGAGGTGCGCATTTTGCATGTTTTTCAGTTGCTCCATGACTTAATGTCTGTTTACTACGTTCCATATATTTACTACAAAATAGTTTTCTCCTGGCTTGGGCTTCAGATTTTCCCAATTGGTTGGGTCTGTGTTTTTTCTGGAAGGGGAGGCAGCTGCTCCCTGCCTCCCTACCTGGTATGCCTATGACTATGTGTCCAATTGCATCTCACTGATCTATAATTTTCAACATTTACTTGTCAGAGTTAGACTTTTGCCTGCTTAATGGGTTAAGCACACCGTGAAGTATAGGCATACTAGTTACATTGCTGGAAATCACATCACTACATTTTACATGCCAATTAATAACCAAGTGTTAACTCTACACAAGAACAATATCAAACCCCGGTCTTTTTGAAGCGTGAAAAATTATCCCGGTTTTCACACTCCAAAACTGTCCTCCAAAGTCATATCTACATTGTATTTAACCTTTTTTGCATGAAATCTAGAGGTGTTTAAAGTACAACTTCCAAAGTTAGCCATGTGCACTGGACTGCACTTTCAAGTTTTGCTTCTCTGCACCCATGATCTTGGCTAATACTGCCAACTCTGCAATCCAGGCGGTCCAGCATGTCCTACATGTACATTTCAATATTTCTAATGCATGACAATTCTACTTGCCAGGGGAAACCCATGCCAATTAATAGGTTAAACAATAATTATATTAGAAAATTTTCAGCATTGTTTAAAAATACAGATTACAGATCAGTACACAACTGATGAATTAAACAACATACACATTGAGCACAGGCTAGTATACATCATCAAAGCAGCATCAATTGCCAGAGACGAGCCAGAAATCTTGATGTTTACACTGTCAAAGGATGCCAAAGTAGTTTCGAGCAACCTAAGTAAATTTGAGGGGGGGGGGAGTGCAAAGAAGAAAAGCAACAACCATTATCATTTTAACCATTTCAGTGGGAACACAAAGTGGCAGCTTCTTTCAAGTTCTGCACTAGAATGCAGTTTAGAGGACACCAGGTTAGGGCTAGGGTGAGGTTGAGGGCTCAGCATTCATAGTGTAGCATATTTTTTGGATGGCCAGCGGCATAAGGTATCTGCTAAACTGCACTAGTTCCAAGTGCTGCGATAAAAGTAGAGAACACTCAACTTTCTAATCAAAGTGGTTTAAAAACTTTGCTCAAACACTTTGCAATTCAGTGGTGCCTGCACTGTCACATACTTTGATTTCCAACTACATACATCAAGCATGCTTAGCGTACAGGGATCGTATTTGCTATTGTCCACTGGCCCACGGAGACAAAATGTAGACCAGTAAGACCACCCACCCTAAAAACCGATCTGATATAAATCGATACAAACGATTCACGCATTTGGGCTAGCATGTAATTTAAAAGTACAACACCAAAGATAGAGCTTCGACGTCTCAATAGCTTTCTACTACAATACATTTCTCTAAAGTAAGCACTAGTATAATGTTCTACAATGTTGATTTCAAATCATGATAACTTTGCTCGATATAAAGTGTCATGTATCGGTTACATTCGGCTTCAAACAACAGTAAATCTTATCAAAAACAACATACCCTGAAATACGAGCAAGCTAGGTCGTAAAAGGCGCGAGTCATCAACTGAGTACGGCAGCAATTTCACTCGACTTCAAACAAGCCACCAAGTCACCAACCACGATCGTCACGTGGTCGTCAGGTCAATGCCAGGCATTGAACTAAAAACACCTGGAACGCTACCTTCGGCCGGAACCCAGTCTTTTCACGCGACAGAAAAACGCGGTTTTTTTAAATTTCGAAAAATTGAGTCAAGGTGCACTAAAACATCGTTTAAGAAGACGTAAAATACATATACCGCAATATTTTTACGATGAAAACCTCTTTGGAACCTCTAAAG
>JAODVM010386403.1:0-10707 GCA_025400095.1 Phenganax marumi
CACTCACCACTCACTCGGACAGACACGAAATTTTAGCTATGTGAAAGTTGCATGCCATATATGGCATGCAACAAAAACAAGTATTTCTAGCTTTTAAGACAGATGTTCATCTAAATTGTAACAACCTTTTCTTGAGAAGGGAATCACAAAATCTTGCCAGGAGTTCCGGTGATTTTGATTTACTGTTAGCTTGCTTTGTTACAGCGTTATCGTTTATGAATTTACCACAAGCCTAAAAACACATACTTTTCCAGTTAATTCACTTCGTTTCAAAAGCTGAGTTTCAGTGAGCAAGGTGTGGTGGTCAGACTCAGTTATCCAATAGCACTTAGCAAAATCCACCTTGTATGTACTAAATCTTTGTACGGTAGTGAAATAAATAATGCACTAAACCGCAAATGACATTTAGATTACTTTACAGCACATCACCTTATCAAGAGCTTCAATAAAACCAGTATCATTTCCAAATGCAGTCATTACTAACGCATTATATTTACGATGAACTTTCAATATGGTTTCAACATATACTTTAGGATCCTAGAATAAAAACGTCACAAACTCGTATGAGGTGTATAATAACATGCATGAAGAAAATTCTCAATTCTGATTGGTTAAAAGCAGTGCAATTTTTAGGAAATACAGTGCAAAAAAAATTCAGTGTAATTTGTCAAAATTTTCTTAAATTTGTTCAAAAACCTTTTTACTGAAAAAATCATTTCAGAAAACTATTTTTCCTACACATCATTTTCGCAAAGCATTGTACAGTTGCCAGAGAGTTTATCCTTCACGTTGGAGTTTTTCATGTATATTATTAATAAGTAATATGTAGTATGCTTTCTCGGGCAATTTGGAAAAAGACATAGCTACACTCGTGAGTTTTTTAAAGGCTTCAAACTGCACTCTTCCTTTGGACTTGTGCAATTTTGAACGTCTTTGAAAACTCACTCGTGCATGTTTTTTCCAAATTGCACTCGAAACGATACAATTACCTAGACAAATATTCACATGTAGTAGAAACCTGTACATTTGCATGCTGCTTTTAGTTGTAGACGTTTCTGACGAATCAATTGAATGTATAAGCAATCTATATTTGCAATTAGTAACAACATGGGCATGTATTCAGACAATATACATACATTCAATGCTTCATCACCGCATTTTTCAATTGCGTTATGTCCCTGGCAACAAATATGTCTTTCCAATAAATTACGAAGTTCGCAAAGACCATCGGGAATTAGTTTCACCAAACTATACATACGACCCAAATCTAAATTTCGTTTCAAAACGTTTGCTATTGAGAATTTCAAAAAACACACACGCACACACAAATGAGATCAAATGGAATCCTGTATTGGAATGAAGAGAAAAAGCACCAACATCACACGCTGTACACAATCACATACCCGAGTCCTTATCATCATCTAATAAGTTTTGAAACTCAGCATGTAAAATATCAAAATGCTTTCCAATTAAGACCTGTTCACATTTCTTTGCAAGCTGAAATACATACAAATATATCATGATTGCAGCTAAAAGTAAAAAAACGTGGCCTTGATCAATGAAATAATTTTGCATCCTTGAAGAACAAATCTTTTGATCATCGTACAGTTACGTATATTTCTACCTCGTCCAGCGTGCTCTCGTGCAAATACAGTCGAACTCTTTTTTGTTCTTCAGCAAGACGAGTTTCAGCCTAGAAAAATTGATGCAATGTAATGGTATGTAGGCTGCGGCGGTTTATCGGTTAACGCAAAAAAATCGGGTTTTTTCGTAGATCGGTTTGTCGGTTTTTAATTTCTAAGACAAAAAAACCCCCGAAATTAAAAGCCTCGTGAAAAAACCGGGGTAAAGGAGCATACATGCTCAACTTTACGTAGCTTGAACTGCCCCGGATAAGCGCCGGATAACCGTTCCGGTAACTCGCATTTTGATTGGTTTACTGTAGTGAACATATTAATGTAAACACAGCACGTGTGGTGTCTATTGTTTTAAAGGATCAGTTTGTCGGTTTTATCGGGGAGTTTTATTCGAATATCGATTTCGGTTATATTTCAAAACCGCCACAGCCTAATGGTATACTCAGTACGTATAATGTAAAGCAATGGAACATAAGATAGTTAACGCGTAGTCAAATGAACGCAAACATACCCTCTTCATGTACTCTGTGACGGGATTTTGTCTCAAAAATTCCACACTTTCAGCAGCATAAAACCTTTCTGTGTCTTCGAAAAACAACTTCTCAAAAGATGACTTGTAAACAGTTAGAACTGGTCCCTTCGTGTCGTTCTCTCCCTCATTTAGACCAAGTTCAACTGCAATTGAATTACGATGCTAGTTTAAGTGAAGCATACATGTGTACAGTGCAGAGAAAAACAGTTTACCATCCTCAGAGTAACTAATACTCAGGATCTCTGTAATTTCTTAATGGAAAACGCACCATAACATTCAATAACTCCACGAACAAGACCAGTCCTGATTGTCTCGCCATTTCTCTCCCTTTCGATCAACCGCAGAACAGCGTTTGTAACCTGATAAAACAGTAAATGGCATATGTTTTACATCTATAGTTACGCATAATAACAGAAACATTCACTTTTTTCATAACCAATGTTTACAAAAGGTACAGAAAAAAGCAAAATTGTGACAAGATAGAAACATACAAATTGTTCTACTGCTCCATGTACAGTATCATGCAATTAATGGTGACCATACCTGTTTATGAAGTGGTCTAAACAGGAAATCCCTCCAAGTAACTAGAGCAAGCTAAACAAAATAGAGGAACTACACTTTAATGCAATGCTTGTGACAAGGCAAGCAAAATATGGCTGAAAATGTCACTTGCATTTCAAACTAGCACAGTGTTAACAAGTAGCAAATTTTGTGTCTGGTATAGCTGCTTGTAACATTCTGTAATATCAATGTCTGTACCAGTGCAAACTTTGAAAAAAACAATTAAAAACAGATTGGAACTGTTTTTATCAAACTAAAAAAATTCCAGCGTATGAAAGTATGTTTATACTGGAAAAAACGAAAACATACATACCGAGTATATTTCATATATATCTTTGCTTCCTTCATCTCGCTCCCTCCTCACCCAATGTCGATTCAAATATGCACAAACTCCATTAAGTACTTTGCTAGAAAATCTGTAGTCCTCCCATTGCTGAGTGTAAAACGTCAGTACTGATTCATCCATTAGATCAGCACCATCCTGAACACAAAATTGAACCATTCTCAAGAATAACCAGAAACAGTAATACTATTATTAACCAATAAGATCCATTATGTACTGGCTTTGTGGTTTTAATTTGTGTGACATCGGATCATTTTATTACAAAGAAGATCCTAGCTAATTTGCCTTGTTAACCTCAGTGAACAACAATGTACCCAGGTGTGATCAACAAACAATTTAATCAAGTGGTGATCGAGATAAAATAACAAAGTAGGGAGCATTGCAGGGCATTTCTAATCAATGGGTTAAAATGCCATATTACTTGAAAATAGAGAAAACATTAACTTAGTTTGAAATGATGATCGACCGCAACCAACTGACCTTCAATAAATTTACTAGATAACTTTTCAAATACTCTTTCACACGTTTATAAAGATCTGATCCGACAAACTGAGCACCTAAAGAAGAGAGAGTCTACTATAACTGAAAGAATAATGAATTTTTTTTCATTACAATCCATTTTCATGCTACAGAGACAAGTTGAGAAATAAATAAATACAACTTACCAGGTTGATTACTTGCAAGTTTCTTCCCTTTAGGGATTTTTTGCTGTGTTTGTTGATTGATGCTTGTACAATAGTTGTAGACGTGACTTTCAAACGTTAAGGAAATTAGTTCTACTTTCCAAAGATATGAAACATAATAACATTGAACATTGGTTTCAAATGCTTAAGGTATATACGTATAGTGAACCTAATGTAACAGGAATAAATGGCATTTTAGTAGGGTGCAAATTCACTTCCTTTGTTTATTCTGTCTAATGTGCTGCAACTTTTCTTATCGAAGGAAGAGCCTTACAAAAACAAGTCTATTTTCCAGGACGGGGGACAAGGTAGTCGATAGAATTATTAAAGATAAAGCATCAAAAGAGACAGTGAAGGGGGCACTGCAGATGTCAGTATACTTTCATAACTTTTGATGCATCAAACACAACTCTAGAACCCTTCAACCTCTCAAATGAGGGCCTTTCGACAAATATGTCAAAATGGGGAATTTACTGTGAGCGAAAGAGACAACAGCGTTCAATATTGGATGAAAGTTCCAACTCGCGTATCAAAACGATTTGAACGAAATGTATGTCAACCTTAAACCAGCACACTGTTGGATTACTTGCCAGACAAAATTTATCCATGAGGAAACATACCTATTTGAAAGAATGAACAAAGCATGTGGAGTATGTTTATGTGTTTTGATAAAAACAAAAGATACGTGTATAGTTCCATATAACGTGGCTTAGCCATACTTTGTCTTCTATATACATGATCAATACCACCTTCTAAGTCGTCCCAAATTTCATCCAGTTTTATATGTCGAAGTCCATGTGGATTTTGAGACCTGCTTGGAAGGGAAGACATTATCCACTAAAATTCCTTCGTTTCTTCTGCACAGTCTGTTGTACTTCCACAAAAACTTAATATTTTGTTTATCCTGACAATGTATAGGTTAAAATTTTATCGAAACATGTCTCTTTTTTCGTCAAATTAGACATTAATCATTGGAAAACTTGTCTTCCTGTCAATATCCTCTGAAAACTTGTAGCCTGCAATAGTCCCAGTCTGCCACTCTCGACGACTTCAGCTTAGCATGCACAATGACACTTTATTTCTCATGGTAGAAGGCGACTTTAATAAAGCTCCTTGTCAACTGCTGTCGAGTCAGTTTTAACCTTATGAGCAGATAAGAAAGAGAAAGGAAGAGAAAAACTTGGTTGAAGTTCTGCTTGAAACAATTTACCCGCAATAAACACGGCCTAGCGTGCGGTGCTTGCCCGTCATGACGTCACGGGCAAGAAATATATGGCCATAAAAGTTGGAGATTGAAATAGAAGACACGATCTTTTTTCATTTATCAAGGTATTAATTTACAGTTACCATTGTTTAGTATTATAAATTTACATTATTTCTCAGTGTTCATTTTAAGTGATGTATATATGCCATTTATCATGTTGTACATGCCCAATATTAACAAAGAGCCAAAGACATTTTATATAGAAACAATAAACATGGACCGGTCGTACTAATGACCTGTTGAGTGAGAATGCGCCTGCCTGGTGTACCATACTTTGTTACCTGTATTTGGAGCAATCCCCAGCTCTTTTTCCACACATGAGTGACTAAAATGCTTAGTGATTGGAATTTGGGCTGGGTCAAATCAATAAAACTTTTGGGTTGCTCAGATATTGAGAAAAATGGGTAGGGATATTCAAATTAAGAGCAGAAGATAGGAGGTTTTGATTATGGATGCAATCCAATTTTTACCAAGGTTGTAATTCATTGGTGTTTCCATTCATTTCCATTCCCTATCCATTTTTGGTAATCAATGGAGAAGACAATGTTTACAGTAGAAAAAGGATTGTATTTATTTTCATTTCCTACATACTAGATGAATGAGAAACAAAAGAAATCCAACATGGGTTGAATGAATTTTTCTTCTTTTTAGATGAAGTATTTCATTGCTCTTTCATTATAACACCATTTAGCACTATGAAGAAATTTATTATTTCTGCATTTGTAATTGGTGTTTGTTTCATGACGATTGTGTTCTGTTTTATTGCGGTACGTAATGCCTATTTTCATCTTGAAAACAATGGATGCGAAATGACGTACATGTTTGAATATCCTGAGTACATAAAAATCAAACTTAAGAAGAAACTTTTAAAGAACTTCCCAAGATATAATCTTTTCCTATATGGTGAAGGTGGTTATGCACAGGAACTCAGAAGGTCTGGACTAAATGGTATACCAGTGCTATTTATCCCTGGTAATGCAGGGAGTTACCGGCAAGTTAGATCTCTTGCATCTGTTGCACTACGTAAAGCAGAGAGCCAAAGAAATCACTTCAACTATTTTACAATTGATTTTAATGAAGATTTTAGCGGGTTATATGGTGGAGTGTTGGAGGATCAAGTTAATTTTGTCCACAGTTGTTTGAAGCATATCATTAAGATGTATCAAGAAAGTTCATTTGTTCAAGATTCTGTGGTTGTGATCGGTCATTCGATGGGGGGAATGATTGCACGAGCTTTGTTTACATTAGACAATTTTGAATCGAAATCTGTCTCATTTCTTATCACTCTTGGGACACCTCATGTTGAGCCTGTAGTGCCATTTGATTACAAACTTAATACATTTTATCTGGAGGTGAACAATTTTTGGAGAAGTGACCCTACAGTTGGCAACCTGAGTGTAGTATCTCTTGCTGGAGGTGCAAGAGATATTATGGTTCCTGCAAGATATTGTTCTTTGACACACAGTGATTCACACTATAGTGCAGTTACTACAGCTGTACCTCACATATGGCTCACAATTGACCATTTAGCCTTGTGTTGGTGCAAGCAACTTATTCTCGTTATAAATAGAGCGTTGTTCGAGTTGATAGATGAAGGTACAAACAAGATAACAAAAGACCAAAGAATGAAAAAACAAGTCTTGTGGCAATATTTTAAGATTTTTAATGAACCCAAAGAAATGTTGCACAATAGCCGGCTTCATGAAGATACAAAAATCTACAACGATACGAATCTTTGGAATCGTTTTGAAGACATACCGGTATCTGGAGTAATTCTAATACCAGTTGATACAAAAAGAAAAGATGCTGAATTTATTGCATTGTCAAATCGTTGGGAAGATATTTCTATAATGAGTTGTGCGAGTTTAAATACTTGCCAAATGGCTGCTACTCAGCCGTTACCACCGCGAAAAGAAAGATTTTTTCATCTCACCGAACTCGCTAATAAATCATACATAAAATTGTCTTCGCTAAAAGACAGACCACGGCTAACTATGCAGTTTTCGCCAAGATCTGACATTAATAAACAATACGATAACTTTCAATTGTTATCGGGGGTACAGAGATTTTCGTCCGTCGACCAATTATTTATTAGTATTGCTCTACCAATGATTCGAAATTGTTTTGATGTGTACTTGATCACTGTGAAGACGGTTGATTGTAAGAGTGATCGCAAAGGAACTTTCACAGGACGAATCCATTTACCTTGGTCTCAGGAAGATGTCTATGCTACACCAACACGTTCTACAGTATTCACCATTCTTTTCAAACCTCAGAACTCAAAACCAACAGTCGACTCACGATTTGCTCAGCTTCATATTTGGAATACTAACAAATGTTCTGTTGAAGTTGCCATGGAGTACAAGCTTGCTGAAACGTTAGGTAGACTTTTTGTCCACTACGCTCCGTTAGTACCTCAATGGATATATTTCTGGATAATAATAGTTTTAGCCATTCAACTTAGACACATGTCAGATAGAAACAGTTCTTTGTCAATTTGGTCAACCGTAACCTCGTCTGAGTTGCTTGGATTTTCCCCACTCTTCATGTTATCCTTGATGAACTCTTGGATACGATGGTCTGACGTAACTTCGCAGTCTTGTGGTCCTGTGTTGTATGAATGCCTTTTACCCTCTTCCTTTGTAATCTTGACTGCATTTGTGATATTTCTAGCACTTCACCTTATTTTAGAAATATCCATGTCATCTTTGGTTTGTTTTCTTTCAATATGCTTAACAACAGATAAGAATCCTCAGCGCCACAATAGTAGTACTCTTTCGCTACTGTACTATAGCTCCTTGGGGTTCCTTCTTCTGACTTTGGCTTCTCTTTGCAGCTCTACTGCCGTTTATCTTCTTTCAGTGGTTGTCTTTCTCCACTCCTGCAAGGTAAAACTACGATACAGACAAATATTTTCGAACTCTGTCGAAGTTAGAAACAAGCTGAATTTTTGCAAGCTAGTTTCAATCTTACTCTTGACTATCTCACTTCAAATCACTCCCGCTTTCATAGTTTGGCTCAAAGTCCTACCAATGTCCTGGCAAGTTCCAAATGATCCACATCTCTCCCTTGTTCTCCTTCTGATTCCTACAGTAGTTTGTTTATTCGAGATGAACACTAGTAAACCCCACAAGTACCTCTCGTACATCGTTTTATCATTGTGGTCTGTTGGTTTTCTAACTTTCTCTTTAGATAAGTTGCCATATATAGTTGGGTGTCTTTTATTGCTGATAGATTTCTTCGTCTTTACCAAAAATATTAATGACCATGACAAAACATGCTGACTTCAGTGCTGAATTTATTACACGCCCGCTTCAAAATTACTATAACACTCTTTTGTATTAAAGAACAACAATTTTTATATCGCAAATAAAAAGCTATACAGTTACTTTATTTCTCAAAATCAATAATTTAATATAATATATAAATATATCTATATAATGTACATATATTTACATATCGATCTTTACCAATTTAATGATGGATTTTCCGTCATTGGGCAGGTATAGGGCATTGATATCTGTACAATAACTGTAGGAAATGGGTGCTTCCCAAAGCTCTTTCACCAGCTACGGTAAATTCGCTGCACTTGTACATGCACATGCATGCACATGCTAGCACATGTACTCCGCTTGTCTCATGCCGAATAGTTCTCGTTCATATATGTACATTAAAATCTACTTCTACATTTGTTAATTTTCTGTATATCTGAGTTTCCACACTGGTTATATAATAAATACTCTGGTATCCTTCAGATGTTTCAACTTTGCTTGCTAACCTTGACACTTCGCTTTCAAAACTATATCATCCTCATATTTTTACCAGTTCAAAAAGATCTTCGTCGATACGATTATCACCACTTGGTACACACGGAAAACAATATAAAAATATCCTTGTATAGCCATTACTGATTATCGACGATGCACAATAACTTTTCTTCAATGTCTTCTCATAGATAATACCGCCTGGTCGTGCTATTCAATATTTTTTTCGCCTTCTTTCCCAGTTAACCAGTACGTTATCATTGTTCCTTTGCCTTTTACGGACACCTGGCCTCGACACTCGAATGTGTAACCACGTATTGATAATATGTTGTAGACGCTTTCTGTCACCTGAAATTAGTCACAAATTCTTGGTAATTCATGGTTGTCAACTAAACTCTTTACCAATCGAACCCTCGTGACTCCTCCTCGATCCCTAGCAACCCATTCCCGCTTTTCAGATTTAGACTTTCTCAGTTGATTTTACGACTTAAATGAACGTGTTTTCAAGAAGCGATGTCATCGTTCAGAGATGCAAGAACGATGCTATGAGATGGCTACAATGTAATGGCTACGAGGTGAAGACGAGTACGTTTTATTCTACAATTTCAATCAACAATCGAGTACACTTTAACATAAATTCGTGAGACTCGCCGGGTTTAATGTAGATCGTGGCCACTGACACATATACATCTGGACTGCTTGCTCCTATGCTTTTTGACTTGAGGCTTGCGTGGTCAGTTGAAAGTCACGAAGGCTGACGAATATGAGAGTATTGTGACATCGTTGACTCCTCAAATAAAGTCAGCAATACTGGTCAGCAGTCGACTTCATAAGTAAACACTCTCATAATTTCGGCCATCTCGGATCACGCTTTTTGACGCCAAGCAAGCAGTCCAGATGTATAAATATATGTCAGTGATCAGTTTGGTTTTAAGAAAAGGTATGAGCTTTTATCTTAAAAATTAGCGCGGACGGGAGAAATGCGATAAAAAGTGGGGTCCACGTTTTTCTCAATTTCCGCGCGAGAGGCCTAGGGAGCACTTTGTTCTCTAACTGTGTAACACCCACCTGTATTTGTCCTGGTTTACCAGTACTGTACATACGGCTCGCAACATTTACGGTATCACCCCAGATGTCATATTGTGGTTTCTTTGCTCCGATTACTCCGGCGACAACTGGACCAAAATTCATACCTTTAAAAAAAAGATAATTACTAAACTAGGTAAATTTACCGTGACATCAAAAAGAAAGTTCATCGAGTAGAGACCTACCCTACCCACTGAAGTCCGAACTCAAACTTAGGATTAATTACAGTATTTCGTAAACAGATATTCGGGATTTTGTTCTCAACATGCTATAGCTACGTAATTTATACTCACCAACTTTCATGATTAATGAATTGAATGACTCGATATTAATATCATGAAGTTTCTGTTTCATTCCAATAATGAAGTCCGCCATTGCCGCCACATGTTTGAGAGACGCAAGCTGCTCCTGAAACAAACTAGAGACCTCAAGGACAGTGCAAAGTTTCTGAGACCTAGCTTTACAGAAGTTTACCCGCTACACTCTGTTAAATCGCGGCTATTAAGTATTACTCATGCAAGATAGTTGCGTATGAGTCTATGTCTGTTTTGTGCACTACACACCAAATTGCGATGGCGTTCGCCATCTATACTTGTAAGTTGTATACTTCCGAAAAGTATTTGAATGTACGAGCTCGCAGTTGTGGCAATATATCAGGATAGCAAGATATGCCAAGTATCTATTGTCCTGAACGGCAAGACTCCACAGTTTTCGATTCTATTACTATGAAAAACTCAGAAACACATAGCAGCACTATTCTACCACTGACAAGTAAATGTAAACTTTCCGACAATTGTTTATAGTCTTCATTACACAGCAAGTCTGTTAGCTACACTG
>JAODVM010386512.1:0-10707 GCA_025400095.1 Phenganax marumi
CAGTAGATGTTACAATTGTAGGCTTATGCAAAAGCGGTGAAGGCTACCCACATGTACGCTGTGCGTACCTATTTTTCATATTTGGTGTTATTTTTGAACAGCTATGCATTATAATACATGCATGTGGTTTTGTACTTCCGTGTTTTTGCTCTGTAGCTGAACACTTGCTAATAAACGTGACGATCGCTCTTTTTTGCACTAGTGGACTAATATATTTTACCTTCCTCTTTGCATGATAACGAGTGTGTATTATGAGCCGCTGAGTTAAAAAACACTGTTCCTTAATAGCTCAAAACCTTATAATACCTTATAATCTTAGCGCAAACAGCATCATGGGCTTTAGGGGCATCAACAGTGATACACCAGGAGTTTGTTTGATGTATGCACCAAAAATAATCCAGTATTAGCTCTCAGTTAAAACGCAGAGTAAACGCATTATGGTGTATAGGTATGCGCTCTCAAAATATTGACAAGGTCTCATCGAGTGCGGTCGTTAGTACAGATCACGAGTTGTAATTACAGAAACCGCACGTTTCCTTCGTTTGGCTTGTTTGTGCGTCATTCTAGCTGCATTGACGTCAATGCTAAAGTTTGCACTGAGACCTCATGGCGCACTTAGTCCTAAAATATACACACTCTCTGCCTTTCATGTTACTCTCGGGGTTTACCCATATGCAAAGTTTGTTTTCAACAAATTTCAGCCAAAATTAGGATATCGATATTCTGTCAGATAACGTTAGGAGATTCATATTGCAGTAATTTTCGATTGCCTGGATGGATAGTAGACACAGTGCTCTTTTCTATAGTACATCCTACTTTGATTAGAAACATTGGGGTTTAATTTATGCTTGTTCGTGTTTTGTACAGTGTTTTGAAGTCACAATAATGCAGGCCTTGTCCACACCTGTCCGGATTTTTTTAAAAACGGATATTTTTTTTCTCCGTTTTTGAAAAAAATTGCGTCCACGCGTAGCGTATTCGAATCGTTTTCGTCCGTCCACACGTACGTTCACAAGAACGGCGTTTTCGAAGACTTCCGTTTTTGGTTGCCGAAAACGCCGTTTACGTGTGGACGCAAGGCCAAAACGGAGAAAAAAAACCTAGCTCCGTTTTCAACAATATCTTCATACGTGTCGGCGGGACTTCAAATGCCATATCCTCACATGACATGTGTTTGTTTCGTTAGATTTTTACAAACCAAGCACTGAATTGTTGTAAAGTAACGTACTCTATTTTTTT
Source organism: Phenganax marumi (assembly GCA_025400095.1). NCBI lineage: Eukaryota > Metazoa > Cnidaria > Anthozoa > Malacalcyonacea > Clavulariidae > Phenganax > Phenganax marumi. The sequence continues at coordinate 1,240 of JAODVM010386512.1, forward strand.
GTGTTCTGGTTGTAATTATGAACCATGCATGTTTGACAAATTAGTTTGACAGTTGACGTCACACTGTTGAAGGTGCAATTGCGTGCGCGAGAGTATGTTCGTTCTTGTCATGTCTTCCCCCAAATGCGAGCGACGTGGAAAGTTTTTCGCTTTCGTGATATGATATGAGCTTCTGAAGTTGACCACTAACTATGCCAAATGTTTCTTGTTGCCAAATGATTCTTTACTGAAACTCACCTATTTTTCAAGTATCTGATCGACAATGCATTGACGCCAGTAACGGATCATTTTCATTAGAAGAGCAATGGTGCTAATTGCGTTACTATAGTCTATATATTACACACGCTTCAAATTCTGGCAATCACAGCGGAAGAGCTGTACTCGAAAGATCTCCAAATACGCGTTTTTTAAACTTAGTAGTTTGAATTATGTTTCTTTTCATTTCGATTTTCACAGGGTTCGTTATCACAAAGAAAATACGATAAACGCGTCGCAGGGTACCGCTTAAAAGCGAGTGTGTGTTTGTTAATTTGGCTCGGCAGTTAATTTGTAACAGCATGAGTTCAAATCGTAACATTTTGTCATGTTGGATGAAATTTCGAATAACAACGTACAAATGCGGGTTTTAGTACATCTGAAAATACTATAATCACGTAGAAAATATTTCATGGGAAGAAATTCTTGATGTTTATGCTTTAAAGAAGTTGGCAAATAGTTTAGTTAACAGTTAAGAGAGCGACAAGTAAAATTCCCTGGCGTTACACCGAGTGCAAAAAAGAAATTACGATCTGCAACGCGGCAAACACGACGACGCGTTCGGTAAACGAAGAAAGTTTTCAAGCAGAACAAAAATGAATAATTCGGAGTCCCAAAAGTGCTCTGAACAGCGTTGACACGACGCTAAGAAAAGCCATTCCATGGTTTCAGAGCGATGTGAACCCTTTATACGACGTCGGAGGTGCCAGAAACATTCCGTGTTGCAGCAAAATCGCGTTGTTTTTTCTCAAGATTATCTGTTTTTTTAGATTACTAAAAAAGGATTTTAATATTTATTTAAGCAATAACATTCCATAGCGTTCATTCCTTGGTAGAAATTGAGATTGCGTGGTCGCGTTCACCGCATCGTAGATCGTTCTATATACCTGAGACGCATTGGGGTGCGTTGCGTGGCATTAAATTGAATCGATGGTTTGCTAGGCTTCTCCGTAGACATTGCTTTGACATGTACGCAGCATTTTTAAAAAAAACCCTACAACTTAGTGAGGTTAGGTATGTTGTGTTTTCACGTCACTCAAAAAGTAAAAACACGTTTTAAGGGGGATGTAAAAATCAATAAATTTTGCTGTCATCTTACGGTCAATTCACGAGTGTCCACAATTAACTTGGGTGCTATTACTTCTTTCAAAACTAGGAGCAAATTTCCGAGCGGAAGGTGAACAAGGGCTTATTTGCTGCAGTGTTGACATGAGAAATGGGTTGGAACAAAATGTACGAAAAATACAAAGTAGTTGAGCCGTGATTTCATCCCGTAAATCAGTTACTGCTGAAGATTATTGAAGGTGCATGTGTCGCGATTTGGGACTTTTAGTATTTGCGTTCTTTGAAGCATTTCAGGGATAAACGCAATCTATCCTCCTAATCAAAACATTTATATGAAAAGATTTATAGCGCCTCAAAGGTAACGTACAGACGTCATACAACGCATTGGAAATACCTGGTATGACGTCAGTTCGTTAGATTTGTGACCTTGTAAATTCTTTCGTATAACTATTTTTTTAAGAAGACTTATTGCATTTATTCCTAGTATGCTTCAAAGAATCGATATATTGAAGTCCCAAATCATGACATGCACTTAACGTTCCAGAGTCGAGGGGTCGTCTCGAGGGTCGTGGAAGAACGAGTGTCTTATGTGAAGTCAAGCGTCCCTCGTATCATACTACATTTTATTTTTATGCTCGAAGTCTGATCACCTCCGCCAGATACATTCTAGTCCATATATACCCCAGTTAGTCCACCCCGTGTAATACTGTCCAGTCGTTCAGAGATTTCCTCTATGGAATTCTGTTGTGAGAGGGGCCCTAATATGCATTGCTCAGTCAAATTTATATGAGGGAACTCAGCTATGGGATTTAAATGACAATAACACAGTGAGTTATTTTTCCCCTTCAGGCTAATTTTAAGACAAAGTGCAAAAAATCAGTATGTCGCCTCTTGTAGTCATTATGATGATAATAACACTCAGTCTAAGAGATACTTTATAGTTTCTGATAATTTGTACTCATCTCTTGTCAGGGATTAACTTATTTTGTTACCTGGCTACTGATGCGATATTCTTAACTTGTTTTGCTTGACCCAAAAGCCTGTTTTTCATATAGTCGTAAGCATCGTAAAGATAGAGTCCCGAACTTTCTAAACATCCGAAATCAAGCATCTTAAAACAAATTATTAGCAAAGCAATTATTAGTGGACAACATGCATGTTTTCTATGAGATATACTGCCAAGAAGATCGAATATTTTGGCCGTTGAGAGATACTCCTATCTTTACGACATTTACGACTATATGGAAACCAGGTTTAATACCATTTTCCATGGATAGTAGAAAAGACAATACAAATTATATAGCTCGATTTAATAGTGAGCATTTTTCGTCACTTGTGACTGAAAACTACTTAATATCTACGTATATCTATATAGTTTGAAAGCTTGATCTAAAGTTTCGCGCTATACAGACTGTTCAGTTTTGAAATTTGTTTTCGTCTTTGTGAAATTTGAACGTCACTTTATGTGAAGTATGCATATCAGTGCGCATAGAAAAACAAGTTTGATGAGCACGTCAATATTTGGTCAAGAAAGTAAATACGAAGTAATTGTTGATAAGCATATGTTGTCACGCTGTGGTTATCTCAGGTCAGCAATGATTTCGTGAAGCGATTATATAAGATATGAATTCAATACTATTACCTCAATTGTAACTCGTTAAGCGCCAGAGGCTATGTTCATCAGGGCCAATATTTGTTTTCCAAGTATTCGTTTCGCTGCAATTATACAAGAATACTTTAAGTTCAGTTACCTAGGCTAGGAGGAGAAAATTAGCCGTTGTCGAGTAGCTAATAAAAAAGAATCGAGTGTGGCTTGTGAAACATTGGATTTTAAATTAAATTGTAGCTTCTTGCTAAGTTACATTTATATAATCAAATCTAAGTAGAGAAAAAATTGTGACTTGTGTAGTTACAACTGAAACTTCTGTTAAAATTGTAGCTTCGGTCGTTAGTTCTGCAGTAACTATGGAAGTTACTGCGCCATAGTTACAGTTATTCATGCATTTTATTACCATTGAGAACTCAACATCTGCAGGACTGCAACACACTCTGCTCTACTATAACTATAGTAAATATGTTATTGCAAAATATTAGCTTTGCAAAACGAGACCACGGCAGTGTTTATTGACCCCCTGCGCTTCAATTGAAGATTCACCCCTTCTGGGCAGTTATCGTCAACAATCTCCCGTTTGAGTCAACATCAATTAAACCATCTATGAAAAGTGTCCTTCTTGCGTGCAAATTGACAGCTATCAAGCTCCTACTGTTTTCCACGAATATTCCATGTTTACCCTCCGTGAGTTAACGCATGGATTTGCGGACCTATAGTTGCTGCGCGTTTTGTCAGTTTTTAGGGAAAATTGTATTTGTTATCGTAAGTTTCTCAGTTTTGACTTTCGACTATGAAGTGTGCGAAGATTATTTTTCCTATACTTTGTGCGGTTTGAAGGATTCAGGAACTATCAAATCATAGCTAAAATTGGGGCGTACTTATGCTGTAGCGAGTACATGCTACAACTCATTCTGTAACCGTCACCCATTCTTTACGACACGGAAATGTTGTAGCAAGTACATGCTATACAACTCATTTTACAACCTTCACCCAATCTTTACGAAAAGGAAAGGCACGATTTCCGTATTGATATCCGAATATAACGATTTGTTTAGATAAGCATATTGTATAGTTAGGTTCTCATCCCCTCCCTGAAGGCAAGGAGTTTCTCGTTTACGTAGTGATGTGCGTAGCGGAGTTGATACGCATCTTGGCTTCAGCTTACACGTATCGCTATATAGCTCTCTGATTGTTTATCTCGCTTAACTTACGATTGTTATTATTAATTGCCATTCATTCAAAGAGGACATCCTTTCTTTTCCCCGTTCTGACGTTTGGGGAAGTTCTAGTTCCGATTTAGAACGGTGAACTTAAGAACTTGAAACGAGATTTAATTTCAGGAAAAGTGTCTAGAGTTTGCATTGTCGAGAGATAAATTGCATGCTCATAAAAACTTGGCGCACTTTGTCAAAAATTGAAATCGCAAATAAACTTCCAAAATCGTACGTATTTTTGAGATAATTTTCATAATCATAGTTTTATTTTATGTACTCCTCGCACAACCAAACTGAAAGTTTTCTTAGCTGAATACATTAATTATGCGTCTAACTATAGATTTAGCGTATAAGATTCGATTTGAAAGATTTATGCATGTGATTGTGGATATACATGTTGTTTCAATCGTGTTGGACACGCGAGGAGGCGTGGCGTGCCGGAAATGGACGTTGTGTAATCGGAAATGTCCTATTAAATTTGAAGCAGTAGTTGGCAGGTTTATTTTTACCACTGCGCTTTTCCCCCGCTGGTTCGAACTTTGGATTCAGGATTAACTGATTATCATCGCGCACAGTGCGGAAATGCTCTTTACATTCATGCGGCCTCTTTGCAAACTCGATATAATTAAACGTAAAGCGAACCATATTATCGACAAATTTCGGTAGTAAGCGTTCACACAAGTCAGCGAACGGTGACCAAACTCAAAGTATAACAGCAAGCAAATCTAACTGTATTGCACTGTCACTTATGTAAGAATTATGTAATCTGTGTGTTTTTCAAAAAAAACCACTCATGATAACTGTATCTGGTAGGCAAGGTTCAGCAGTGCAGAGGATTATATCCTTGTAGAAGCAAGCAAAGCAAACTTATTTTCGCTTATGTGTTTTTCGCCACTTGCAGCACGTACCATGAACAAAAACTGGTATCGTTTTCTTGAGATAGCCGCATCTTTGACTTCTTCTGCTCTCATTTAACGGGCCAATCAGAGGGCTGGTGGAAACTCACTAGCAATATCTACACATACGTTGCTAGAAACTATAACGCTCTTTATTTATCAAGTTGACATTGTACAGTTTTACGTGGGTGGACAGCGCACTCAATAACATGTTTTTGCATGGCGATTCCCTGGCATGTACTAATACAACTACATTGCGCTCTGCAAAAACTCAATACCCGTGGTTTTCAAAGCAAACTTATGGTGTTTGCCACTGTGAATCGCATAATGCTTGATATTTATAGCTGAAACTGCAGGTTGTGCGTAACCTGAGCGAATATGATTTCAATTTTGCATGCGTAGGTTTTAAGACTCGTTCACACGGGTGATATTTGCCTCGATTTTTCTCGTATTGAAACATGTGATAAAGTGCATGGATAGCTGGCGAAGATACGTTAATTGGTCGTGTGATAGAGTCTTGCGTTTTCCTTGAAAATCGCTGTTGCAGTTTGAGAATCGTTCACGTCATGTCACATCGGCTTTATACTCTTTGTATACTGTACGTAATGAGGAAGTTATCAGAATTCTGCGGCAGAGGAATAAATTTCAGCTGATTTGTTAACCATGCCATGTACTAGCTATATGATCATTAGCTTTGATATGTTTTGATGTTTGAGATTGAGGTGTGTTTCAAAATAAGCTTTGTTTTGAAGTTGTTTGTTTGCATGAAGCAGTTCTATAAATGGACAATGTCACAAACTTGAACATGTTCCAGATATCTACGTACATGCGTAAGAAATTGTATTTTAATTGTTTCATCATGCCTTTTGTTCAATTATCAACAATATTGTAATGACGTTGACGATTAGCCAAGGTACCTGAGTTATTTTGTACGAAGAAGAACTTATCAGAATTTGCATGACTATGCATGCTTTCGACTGATTCAGAAAAGTCAAGTTTTAGAGATAAAACTTTAAATTTCTAATTGTACGGGCTATACGTTGTATCGTTCATAATGCAGGCACAGTTAGTTGAAAGTGCACAAAATACCATTGCAAACTATATCATTACTACTATCTATATACAATATGTTAACGACATTAGTTGAAACTCGAGTTGAAAGGTAGCTACTGTGGAAAACTTTGTTGTGGTTGAAAAGTAAAGCTTTAAACTTTACATATTCAAATCTTTTATAAACTCTTAATTACTCTTAGTTTTTGTTTGTAGTGAAACTTGTTTTCATTTTTTTTCTTGGAAATTTGACATATACGCGTTTCCTTGCCAAAACCGATAACGACTGATTTATTGTCGTAAAACGGTAGTAAGTTTGATTGTTTTTTAGTTACATTATAGTTGTTTCTTTAGTGCCAAAAATTTCGATCAAAAGAACGTGGAGTTCGTTTCAATATATATATGTAGTATTTAGGAGCTGAACTTTTTGATATTTTTCAGTCAAACTGTTTGTGTATACAGGGTCTTGACTTGACTACTGGCTTGACAACATGTAGATGTTCGTGTTGAGGAACACGGCTACAACCCTCTTGTACCGTTTTACCGAATGTTGTAGCCGGTTTGCAACCTGTGACGGTCAACAGTCACGTTATATCTTTAACGTTGCAGGTGTTGCGATGTACATACAGTGTATATAGTTATACGAACGCATTAATTTTACAACTGTCAACGCAGTTTTTACTGTCGGAAGGATTTATTTCCTGAGAGCTGGATTCATGTGACGAGTTAATCTGTGTACAATACATTGGAAATTCAGAAAAACGTCTTCGCCCCGGCGAAAGTGTGGAATTTCGTATATTCAGATACACATATTAAACGCTGGTTTATTTTCTTCAATTCGGTCTTGTTAAAGAAATACAAAGCTGTAGAAATGAGAAAGAAAAGTATGTTTATGTAAAAATTATGTGTGCATCCTAACCAGGCTTAGGTAGGCAATTCGCGCGTAACGTCATGAGTGCATGCCATGTTTAATGAATACGACAACGGATTACTTGTTTGCAACTCAATGTCATTTCAACGTAGTGAAAAGCGCGTTGTTCTTTGAATCTCCGGCAAATGATTGCACACCACTTGCATGTGCTCGGCACGTTGTTTACAACTATGTACGCGATCCACATGGCATATATCAAGCGTTTCAGATAATCTTTGTCATTTGTACTCTCGCGATGATAGAGCCGTGATTGCTCTGATGATATGAGAATTTAATTATGAACGATGACGTATATAACTTGACCTCGTTTCCTGGTTTTCGTATACTTCAATATACTCATTTCTAATACAAGCAGGAAATGTTTGTACATCTCAAATACACTACTGCAGTCCCGAAATAACCGTGAAACCAATGGTAAATATATACATGCTGCATTTTTTTTATTTTGAATTCAAACAAATACTGAAAAAAAGCAAATCAAAGATATGGAGTGATTGTCACTAAGCAAGATGTTTACATGTTTATACACAACTGGATAATTGAGTAACGTAGACGTACTGCACTTTCGTACAGGTTACAATTCATTGCCTTCGTTTTTTATTCGAACTGGTTATCAGGGTAGCTGCAGTATAATGCAAACTGTATTCCTATAAGTTTTGATGTGATTGCGGAACTAAATAGGGAGCTTAAGATTCTACGACGCGAGCTCAACGACGCGAACGTTAAAATGTGCACTTTTCATTTTAAATACAAACTCACAAACGCTCACATTTGTGTTGGTATAGCAGTCTACACCTCGAATATAACGTAGGAAAACTTTTCCTGAAATTCAGAATAAAAAGCTTGTGACTTGTCCCTTATACAAAGAGTTCACCTTGTCCAGGACTTAGGTTTTCGAAATCACGTCGCCCTTATCAGAACAAAAAGTAGGACGCCGTACATAAATTTCTCTAAGCACAGCAGAGGCAGTTTCCAGAGTCATAATAATGCTGAAACGTTACTGTAATATCAATAATGTTGTATTTCAGTCTGTAAACAATATTTTGAGCACGAAGTAAACCCAATATTCAAGGTCGCGTCATTGAGCTCGCATCGTAGAATCTTATGGTCCCTAATATGGTTTCATGAAAGAGTATCAAAGAGAGTATATAGCAATAGCAAAACTTTGATTGAATGTTGTCATTTCATTTACACAGTTATGGATGGAGAGGCATCCTATGTTGAACTCTCTCAACGTGTACACCCTTTAATATATCATTGTTACATGTATTCTGGAAATAGTGTATAAAAAAGGAAATGATACTTCAAGAAGTACATACACATGTAACCTCAGGATGACCTCTACCACATCAGTCTCTAGCATGAGAATCAAATATTTTGAATCCGACACCATTACAATAGATGCCGAGACCAAAACACCCTACAGTTACTGTGAAATTAGTGTAGTTATTAAATATGAGGGCCTCAAAGGCTCCTTGCAGGGAGATGTAGTGCTGATATCCCTCTATTACCAGTCTACTAGCTTTTACTGTACTTTAACTGATAATCAATATCCAACACATTTAACATTGTTGGTAACTCCGATTGCAAATAAACAAAAACTTTGTTCTATTTTCATACTGTCCAATACAGATAAAACAGTACACCGTAGGCGTGTTATGACATGATTACACATCGAACAAAACGTAAATAAAGTTAATAAACAAATCATCTAACCTCTCTACCCTTTTGACACTTTGATAATTCGTACAGTTCTTCGACTCGGTTGAGACAAGTCACACTCATGTCTGAATAGACGATGAGTTTCGTAATAATCATTCTTCGGACTGTAAATAGCAGATAGGTCAGATGATATAGCATGTTCGAGTGATGTTTCTCCATGAAAAGCTCCCTCATATATTTTCTCTTATAAACTTGCATCGTCCCGAAAAAGTTCAAAATCTTTTAGTATACGTCTACCGTAAATGCTATGTACATATTTTGTGTGTACGTTGAGCTTATTGTACACAATATTTGCGTACAATTTGTGCCACGAAAAGTCACTCCTTCCATCCGCCATATTTATTTAATATACATTATTTTTTTCTTGATTAATTCTTGTCCGTTTGCACATGCGTGTTAAGGCCTTGATTACGATTTGCTAATGAACACGGAAAAAAATACATACGCATAGCGTACATGTGGGGCGTTTAGTAAAACACGGAACACGGAACACCGGAACACCAAAATTAGTAAAACACGGACCCAAATGGACCAGAATGGACCCACACCCAAATGGACCAGAATACAGGCAAAAAGAACAAAAACTATCACCACAGCAGGAAAGAGCACATCAAAGTTAGTAAAACGGCAAGGTTTTGGTGCGAAGTGTACTGTAAAATGAGGAAAATATAGCCCGCAATTATAAGTTCGCAATTTTTGTGTTAATTTGTAGTACGTATGGGA
>JAODVM010386623.1:0-10706 GCA_025400095.1 Phenganax marumi
GCAACATTGTCACCAACCAGGCTGGAGCTTTGGCATTGGGATTAAAGTATTTAGCCCAGGTCCCAAAAAAAACTAAGACAAATTTGTCTCATAAAGTTTCAAAAAAGTTGCAAAATTTTGTATATTAATTAAAAATACCCTACCCGCAGCGAACCGCTGACGTCGGTGGTTTGCTGCTCCCTCAAAAAAGTTGCAAAATTTTGTATATTTAATAAAAATACCCTACCCGCAGCGAACCGCTGACGTCGGTGGTTTGCTGCTCCCTCAAATACATATGGGAAAAGTTGCTGAGTTGCAAAAGTTCGCACTTAGAGGCCACCAATTTTGATGTATAGTTTGCTGCTCCTAGGGGGTCTGACCCCCCTACCAGCAGCGAACCGCTGACGTCAGCGGTTTGCTGCCCCCTACAAAAATGTTAGGTTATATTTTTATGCAAGGAGGGGGTCTGACACCCCTGCCAGCACAAAACCATACTTGAGGGGGCAGCGAACCATACATGAGGGGGCAGCGAACCGCTGACGTCAGTGAGTTGCTGCTGGTAGGGGGGTCAGACCCCCTAGGAGCAGCAAACCATATTTTGTATACAAAATATACTTTTGCAACTTGGTGGCTATTAAGACTTTCACTGTATATGATATGGTTTTCAGCTGCTGCCCTGCCATGCCAGGCTTGAAATTTGTTCCAGATGTGGCCAGCTCGGACCCCAAGTTGTGGACAACTCATGTCATTTGCCAGTCATGTCATTGTCATTGCCATTGTCCTTTCAATTGATTTAGAATCACCACTTAACTTTCCAAACTTAGCTTTCCAACTTTACACTACATGATATGGCTTTTAGCTGCCGCCCTGCCATGCCAGGCGTCAATTTGTTTCAGACGTGGCCAGCTCGGAGCCCAAGTTGTGGAAAACTCACTGTGTCATTTGCCAGTCATGTCTGGTGTCATTGTAATTGTCTCTTCAGTTGGCCAGTCATTGTAATTAGTAATTGCCAGTCATTGTAATTGTAATTTAGCATCACTTGACTTTCCAAACTTAGTGTGACACTGATCACTGACCTCACTGTCACACTGTCTTGGATCTCACTGATTGCATTGTGAGACTGTCAGTCCATGTTTTGGATCAAAGGAGTGGCCAGGTGATTATTGTCCTTCACTTTCGGCCCTGCTCATGCCGCTGCGTCTTGCCAGTGACTGCACTGGACTTGGAACAGATGGGCTAGTGGCAGCCAAAATGAAGTTGAACTTTGTCAACGTATTTGGTGAACCGGATGAATTTATTAGAGAAATTTTATTTAATGTCCTTTCTGTCTTGTCCTGTGTGTTTGTCAGAGAGTGAGCACGGCAAAAATCTAAGGCAGTGAAATTGATCATCACTGTCGAAGTCACTTGAAGATGGCTAAGCGCTTGGGCCATGGACCGCACACGTTGCACAAGCAGGCCGGCCGAGGCACAGAGATGGATATCGATTGCTATTGCTGTGGGTTTCCTTGTCAACCTTATTCCATGGCGGGCAAGAGGGCTGGTACATCTGACTGCCGCGATTTGAGTGGCACGATCTCAGATTGGGTGGTCAAGCACCAGCCGAAGGTTTTTATCTTGGAGCAGGTGCCGGGGTTTGCAGCTGGTCGCATGAAGGCTGGGTAGGACATTCATTGTCATCAATATTATTGTCTAAATTCACTGTCATTGACACATTCAAATTAATTCATCCAAATAATATATTCAACATCAGTGTCCCTTTTGCAAACAGTCTGAGTCTGAATGTTATGTGGTGATTCATTGACTCAGGGGACCTTCGAGAAGTTCATGAAGACGCTGTCAAGTGCAAAGCTTCCCAATGGACAAGCGGCCTACAAGATCCGGGTCTACAAGCTGAACACTCAGGCCTTTTTACCCCAACGACGTCGCCGGCTGTACTTTGTGGGGATTAAGCAGATCAAGAAGACACCGTTGAATCCACCTGATCTGGAGAAGTTGATGCCAAAGGGGAGGAAGTCTACATTGAAGAATTTCTTGAAGAAGGGCCAATTGTCCACGCCTGCCACTTGGAATGATTCTGGTTCAATTCTTTTTGGTGATGTAAGTACTGGTCAATCAGGTTGAGCTGTGCAAGGTAACTTTCCACTTGGGCTCAACTGGGTTTTCTTTTATTGAACTTTCCGCTTGGTGTCCCTTTGAAAATGACAGTGATGACAATGATACTACTCAATGGCATTGTTTGCAACCGATGATTTGGGGTGATGGAACTCCTCCTTGTTACTTTTACCATGTGGCCCAGGCCAGCCAAATCAGCAAGAGTGCCTTGAGTAACATCCGGTGGGGCAAGAAGAAGCTTCGCAGTCAGGGCTACCAACCTGACAAGGTTGATGGGATCATTGATTGCAAGGCAGGGAAGAGTCATCGACAAGTCGCTGTCGGATGCTGCCCTACGATCACGAAGAGCCGAGGACAGGATCGGAGCTTCTGGATCACTAGCCAGAGGCGTTTTCTGAAGAGGACTGAGCTGGCCAAGTTGCAAGGCTTTGATGACCTTGTGTTCCCGTCGTCCATCCCAGCGGGATCACGCGGAAACATGGTTGGCAACGCAATGTCAGTGCCAGTTCTTCAATTCGTGATGCGTCATGCCCTGGCAGCTGCACAGCTTGTTTAGATAAAATTCGACAGGCCACTGGGCACTGATCATAATTCAGCTGATGTTGGATCATCTTGGGACCAGCGAAACAGGCTTTCTCAGTTTTGATTTGAACCTGTTTCCTTGCCATTGTCATGTTCAACCAGTCAGTATGTTCAGTTTTTCACATTGGATTGAACATTGTCATTGATTGAATGTCATTGTTATTCATTATCATGGATGGTCATTGTCATTGATGTTGGATTTGCCAATTGTTACTAACTGAAAGCAGTCATTGTCGGATCAAGTATCAGGGGCCTGAATTTGCCATGGTGAAGCGGAAGGCAGATGGTAGCGATGCTGCTAGCAAGAAAGCAATGCATCTTGCTGATGATGTGAACTCCACACATTTGGCAGAAGTCCAGAAGGCGTTCAATGCCATTATTGCGTGGCTTAGTCAATATCATGCGTCGTCATGATTGCTTTACTTTTGATATTTTTGAGACAATGATGGACATTGATTCCACACACACACACTTCCAACCAAAAAACAGCAATTAAATTATGCTGAATGTGCTCAGCTCACGGTCATGAAGTCATGGAATGCACAGCTTGTTTGACAGAAACCTTGAATGAATGCACAGCCAAGGCATCCTGCTTTTGCAGACATTTTGGCAGATGGACCCCTGGGCCTGCGTGAAGGCTCTGCATTGCAACCGCTTTGTCAAAGTGATTTTGACTACAAACTTACCCACCATGAGACTTACACAGCTGGTATCAATGCAGCTTGGGTCACGTGGAGTTGGACAGCTATGCCGAAAGTACCAATTGTCAGGACTTCAGTGTCTCGGATGATTCAAGTTTATGGCTCACAATTTGACAGTGACAATTGACAGTGGCAGTCAGTGAAATATAGTTTTACAACCGAGGTAGCCTACCTGATGGCATATCAGTTCCAGACACCTTCTCCACTGGAGCTGGATTTGGTGGCTGACCCTGTGGTCAGCTGGGTTGGCAAGCACAATGGTAACCTCAGGAGGCTGAGTCCGGACGAGGCTCACCACGCTTTTATTCTAGCAACGTACCGTGATCTTGAGCGGGGTCGCCTGACTGAACTAAAACTGAATCAAGTTGAATTATATCTGCTTATATCAGTGTCATGACTCGCTGCTGCTTCAAGTGATTGTCACTGTCATTCAATTCATGTGTTTCTTGCCTCACTTCTTTACCTACTTCTCAGCTCATGGCCCATCATGGCCATTGTCATTGTTTCTCAGGTGTTGCAGAATCTGAATGGCGTAAAATGTGGCTCAGCTGCAAGGCCACGTTCATCCGATGTGACAACATGGAGCAGTGCTTTTGGCACGCAAGCCGCATCCGCGAGAACATTGGGGCCTCTTTTGACACCATGTACTACAGTACTGTGACCTGACAGAATTTGTGACTGCCAATGTCAGTTAGGTTGACATGCAAAGGCTCACTTTCAGTCAGGCTGTACCCCTGGCTGAGCTGTCTAGGATGTGGGTGAGTGGTAGAGTGTGGTAGAGTTTGCTTATTTTTACCTGCCTAAGTTGCAGCGGCTCTACCAGCTGGGCTCCTTCAAGGTGGATATGGAGGAGTCCCATGGGCCGATGACGGCTGATGCCCTTTGGAAGAAATTTGCTTCCAACCTCACTGTCACACATGGAGAACAACTCTCGAAGACCTATGTGACTTTGGCCATGCGTATCTGGGACAATGTCCTCAAGAGCCAATCAATTCGAGAGATCCTCCATTGGAGCGATGAATGCTTCGGTGGTAAGAAGTCGCCCATGAATTCACTCTACAAACTTGAGGGCCTCATGCAGGCATCAAAGGGAAACCCTGAGGACATGAGGGCAATTCTGATGCTGCTCATGGACACTGCTTTGAATGGAGTGATCCGGCCATCAGAGATGTCTTTGCAGTGCCTGACTGGCAGGAACACTTCAAGTGGCAAAGGGTGGCTTGGCTGGAAGATTGAGGATGTTTGAATGACTTGACCGTGAAACTGAAAGATCTTTCGTTGTCAATTTTGTCACGGGCCATGTTGATTGATGTTTTCCAACTATTTTAATAACTTGTGTTTTTCCACCTGGAAGACTGTAGTTGACTTGTGGTTCAAGTCTTACGACATTGGTTGACATTGAACTTGAGGCTCCTGCATCTTCTCCTCTTCAAATCAGATGCTCTGAACCGTATGCTTGTGAAATTGGATGATGCGCAAGTGATGCCAGGGTCTGACTTGAAGAAGCTGAAAGATGCTGCTTTGCTGAAGACAGGCTTTGCCATTGTCATTGTTGGGACTGAATAATTTTATGGTTACATTTTGACCGACAGGTTTCGCCATTGTCATGCACTATTTGTTTCATTTCATTCTTTAATTCCTAGGCGCTGTCCTCTCCTCCTGAGTATCGCAAGCACACTGGCGGGAAACCATTCTCACCAGAGTCTTTGAAGAAGGTCATGGAGAACCTTGGCAGTGGTGATTTGGACATTGCTCAGCATGGTGCTGTGACCAAAGCTGATATGACCTGGCTGGGGTCGCTGTCCCCCAAAGCCCAGGACACATCAAGCTTTGATTTGTCAAAGAAGTTGTCATGTGTTCGACCATCATCGTCACCTGTCATTGCTGCCATTGTCCATGTCATGAGTCAATGTCTGGTTGATTGAAGTCTTGCCCTCACTGTCACGTCTCAGGTGTCATCATTCAGGAGTCATGTAATTGACAGCCTGTTAACTTAGTTACGATGTTCTTCATGTTGGGTTGTTGTTGGTGTTGTTGGTTGGTGTGTTGCTGTTGTTGATGGTTGATGGTTGCTTCCGCTTTACTGTTACTACTCACGCTAAAACTATGTTTGCTCCTGTGGTGTCATTTTGTTGGTGGCTAGTTGTCATGCATCTTTTGTTCTTCATTGACAAATGGAACGATGTTGGACAGGAGGCGTTCTCATTTCTGGAAAGCTTCATATACAAAGGCAGCTACGACGGTTGCATTCGCACTGGGCTTCGTTGTGGCCACAGTGTCATCGATGTCTTGAACCATGCAGATGTCAAGGAGCAGTGGGAGAAAATTCTGGATAATAAAGCAGATGTCCAGGAGGATGGGAAGAAGGGCAACAGTCTGGACAATGATGACTCAGACAGTCACTTGTCCTGAGCATCGTTTCTCCTAGCAGTTTCCGACAGTTTCTCCTAGCAGTTTCCTAAGTTGAATTTAAAAACTAAGCTTGGCATCACTGTCTTCAATGATTGGTGAGGCTTGGTGTCACTGCTCAAGCTCCAGAACATCCCCTCTGAAACCGCTGAGTCTGTCCTGGCATCTCCCGACAACATGGCAACACTGAAGAGCTGTCAAGAGGACGCCATTGGTGTGTCAAGTAGGTGTTTTGCAGTTGGACACTGACTGACTTGAATTGTTGCGACACTGACTTGAGTTTCGTGTGCAGGATGCAAGGAGGCTCATTGCAAGCAGTGTGAAATGTGTCAATGGCAACCAGTCTTTGGCCTCGCTGGCAGAAACCTTGAGTGAATGCCAGTTCTTCAAGGTGCGCGGGGACCAGACCACCTCAGTTCTCTTCATCTATGAGGTGGCTTGCTCTGGTGAAAACTACAACAGGAAGAGGCAATGAGGGTCATTCAACTTGTCAGCTCATGTTGCTTAAAGGTTCTGAAGACATTGACATTGAATTTGTATTTGCATTGATTTGAATTTGTCATTGTCATTATTATCAGAGTGTCTGTTGGTCAACATCATTGTAGTAGGCCATTTATGCATTGTCCGCGGTAATTTGTGCCATCATATACGCCTGCTGCCAGTCCAGTGCCCTTCCGCAAAGAGCATTTGCACAATGTGGTGAAGGCTTGCCTGAGCACCCGTGCTGAGCCTGGGGAGGCAATTGACTGGGAAGCTGATGTGTTGCAGCTTCCCAACATGCATGATTCTGATGTGCGCCCTGGCATTCTGTTGACAGTGTGACAGGGTGTCATGGTCAAACCGCTACCCTCATTCATTGAATTGTCATTGAAATTGAATCCTCAGGCTCCTCTTTAATCTTGACCATGTGTCCCTCATTCATTGTCATTGAAATTGAATTTCTTGAGTCAGGTTTTCTATTTATTGACATTGTTACACCACTACCTTCATTCAATGTCATTCAATGTCACTGCCCTCATTTCTCAGGTTCCTCTTTTTGGATGGAGGCAGAGACGGGCTCCAGAATCAATTCTGGAGTAGCTTCGCAAATGTGGCAAAGCCTTGCCAGAAGCGGTTTCACATAGTGTATGAAGACGCCAGTGTAAAGAAGCAGAAGGAATTTCGATCAGTCACTGCCACGTCGCAAGACCGTGGATGCTTGAACTTGGGCCAACTTGAAACGGTTTGTGTGGCCTCTGGCAAGAATCTCAACACGATAGTCGGAAACCGACAAAACAAGTCACATGTTGGATCCACGGCCTCAAACTGCCTTCAGAATGTGAGCAAACCGGATCTTTCAAAGCTCACCCAGTTGGACCCAACTGTGAAGGCGACATACTTGGGCGATTCTTTAGTCAAGGACCCCAGGTCAAAGGCAGAGTCTGGGGGCGCCGCTGTCCCTGAGCCTTTCAGCCTTGAAGTGATGTCGAAAGATTTAGTGTGACTTTGGATTATTAACAAAGAAGTTTTATATTTTAGTTTTAGTCAGCTAGTCCAATCCTGCAATTCATTGTCAACCTATGAATATTTTTTAGTCCAATCCTGCTAATCAAGTGTCAACCAAGTCCTTCAAGTCCTTGTTAAAACATGACAATGCTTGATGCGTTGCGTTGGTTTCATCCCACATGACAATCGTGTGTTGATGTCACTGTCATTCCAGGAAGGAACTGCTTCATCGGTTTAGACCAAAGCTCGTTGTCTTCCAGACTGGCACGGACCCAACTATCCTCCAGCCGCTCTTCAGCGCGAGCATTCCAGCCGTTGTGTGTTGCTGCTCCCCTGAGCATATGAAGTGGTATCAGGTTGCTGCTGAAGCCATTGCTGTAAAGTCCTTCTTGGATTGTCAGTCCAAAACCTTCAAAGCAGATGTTGCCAAAATCCTCAAGGCTGATGCAGGTGATGAGGCTGAGGATGATATGACTGGGAAGCCACTTGAATTTAACCTTTATTAAAGTCACTGGTTTTACTGCTGTTGTCTTTATATTTGTGGTTGGTGACAATGATTGACAATGATGGTTTGATTGATTGTCTCATTGAATTAACTAAGGAATGTTCCTGAGCGTGGCCGTGGTGGCCGTGGACGTGGCGGCCGTGGACGTGGTGGCCGTGGACGTCCAAGAGGTCGCGGGCGAGGTGGCCCGAAGCCGCAGCCTAAGGGCGATGAGGGCGGTAAGGAGAGTGATGATGCTGCGGAAGAGGATGATGATGATGTGGAAACTGCTGACGAGGAGGATGACTCTGAGTAGAAGCATCTTGCAGTGTGAGTAGAATTTTGATTTGGCCTTTAATAAAGGTTTGACACTCCGGGCCTTCATCGTGCTTCACTGTGGCCAGGATGTGAAAAATGTTAAACTGTTTTAAGTATCATTGTCATCAGTGTCATTGCCACCTTCATCATTGCCACCTTCAACAGTTTCTTCAACTGGCTGCCACCCACTGTTCCCATTGTCAGTTAAACTTGATGTGTGCCAACTGTCAGCCTTGCTCAAGCGCGGTCATCACTGTCAGCCATGTCCGGTGGATGTTCTCAAGATGCCTACTGGCCAAATTTTACTTTCAAAGAGGAAGACCTTGAGGATGACAAGATAGAGGATGAGGCAGGAAGTGATCCTGATTCCCAGGATCTGGATGACAAGGACAACAAAAAGGAGGAAGCTGATGGACTTGAGGGTGGCAAGACTAAGAAGAAGTGTGGGAAAGTCATCAAAAGGCCGTCATCAACTATGCTGCCGGTGCCAACCATCGCTCCAAAAGGCCGCAGTGCTCCAAAAGCAAAGCAACGGCCTGTGTCATCGGTGGCCAAGGACAAATCAACGGGTTGCAGCAAGTGCCGCTACAGCAAGAATGGTTGCGGTCGATGCCGTCGCAGCTGACTTCCAATGACATTGGACATACCGGCATAGCTGAGTCTCAAAAAGAGCGGAGCAGTTGCTAATGACTTTGTCGAGTCTAATCAAGAACGACCATCGTCTGTGTGCCATAAAACATGCACAGGGTTGAGTGTGATTGTCTTATGTCCAGTTGCACCTGTTCATTGTACTGCATCTGGTTGTATGTCCCCGCTTTGGCCGAGGCCTGCCAACAGCCTTTGCAACAGACCTTGGCACTCTATTAGTGTGATGAGTTGCTGATGATTGCATGTTGCCAAATATTTGATGTCAATGATGCAAAAGTCCGGAAAAGTCCGGAAAGTTTGTGTATAGTTGTTTGCTGTCAAAAGTCTGTCACTTGTAGCTCGCAAAAGGATGAGAGTCAGCTGTTTGCAGTCACTTGCGTTGTAGTTGACATTGTTTGAAGGAATCAAGCCATTTAGTAAACATGGTTGCAGTCAGTTATTGTCAGTGTTCACGTCAGAGAGCACTTAGGCTTAGGTGTTGGGTCATAAACTTGAAGGATGTCATTGACAGGCCCAAGTCATTGTTGAGTCATTTGTCATTGTCATTGTGGCAGTCATTGTCCAGGCCCAAGTCTTGTGTTCAGCGCCTAGTTACCTAGTTTGCCATGACATCCCGCGGAGCCCAGATCTCGGCAGTGGCCCATGCGGAGAAGGCAAAGCAGGTTTGGCAAGCCTGTGATGGAATCTTCGACAAGCTCCTTGAAATGGCGCCAACACAGGCCAAGGTCGAGGGGATCGCCATGGTCTACCACTACGATGGTCAGTCTAACTGGCACAACCTCTTCCACGACAACCGAGATAGACTCAGGGTGCTGTCGGTGCCAGAACTCGGGAACGCAAACTTTGGGAACCTCCTACGCTTGGTGTGCCCATCATACGTTGTCAACGAACCATGGTGTCAAGTTTCAAGTCATTGAATTGTTGTCATTGTCATTCATGTGATTGTCACCTGATTTTTTACTTTTGTTTCTGTTTTCTTTTGTTTCGGACTTTGCCTTGCTTCTCATCTGAGGCCAAGATGACCAACGATGAAACCCTTGGATGCAGAATGGAGGGTTTGCTGGCCTACCTGGCATTGAGCAACAACCATGAGTGCCACACCGCTGAAGTGAGTGATTGGCTGGACAATTGTTTGCAACTGGCCCGCCTGTTCAATAAGTGGGCCCTTTTAGTAAATTTGACTGAGAAAGTCTATGACTTTGAGGATATCGAAGCAATTTCAGCTCGATACTCTTTTAGGGTAGGGCTGCCGGGGCTGCCGGCACTGCCCGCACCTTAATGGGCCAAGCGCCTTAGTAGGCCTTAGTAGGCAAAGGGCTGTCAGTGTCTTTCATTGTTGAACAGTGTCACAGTTCACTGAGTAGAGAAAACCTAACCACTTGAGACTGTTGTTTGGAAGGATTATGGGTTGCTGGGTGTTTGTTGCCGGAATTTGCCCTTTGCCTAGGCTCAGCCTTTTGGTACTCAAGTCACCTGACCGAACACATACATGACAATGATGCATGACAATGATGCATGACAATGATGACAAAGAGGAGTGACTTGAGTACCAAGTGGAATAGACAGACATAGTGATCTGTGGAGTGCTCTGTCCACTGAGAAAAAGAGCAATTTGGTTTTCGTGACAATGACAGTCTAAGACAATGATGTAATTAAACCACCGGAGCTCCCAAACCTTTCACTTTAAGTTTAAAAAAAAAATATATCTTTCCGGACTTTTCTGGATTTTTTAAGTGTCATTGACCACAAAAAGACTATATACACAAACTTTCAAAAGCAACTTTTGCAACTTGCAAACAGCCACCCAGTAATTTGTTCTTTGATACTCCGGCAAAGGGGTACACTTGACGAAATAGCCACCTGTTGGGTATTCGGAAGATGCTCATCCAAGGGACCATGGCATCCACTTCCATTTCATTCCGGCCTGTTGAACGGACCGCATGTTGGAGAATTTGGGCGGTGATGGGACCCTCGTGCGTCTCCATT
>JAODVM010386734.1:0-10705 GCA_025400095.1 Phenganax marumi
AAGTGAGGCAGCACTTCTGGTATGGGCCCATTGCATCGCTAGTTGCCCCTAGCAGGGTTCTTAAGCCAGTGACCGATTTCTCAAAAGGAGATCAAGTGTCTGTGAACCTGCAATTATTGTGGGACAACGCTGTGACTTTGGTCGCCGAGAAAAGTAGTGTAACAGCTCACTTTGGAACCTGGACTGTGGTTGGGGACAAAGTTTCAAGCTCCGTACTGGAACTTGGACTGCGCCCTGGACTCTAGACTGGAACCTTTGAGATTCTCCTGGAGTTTTCCAGCTCAAGCAAAAGGGCAGGAGCCGAAGACTACGAACTGGTGAGTGTGTGAATGGGGAGGAGTTCTAGCTCGAGGCCAGGACCAAAGGGAGATCTAGGTCTCCTGGAGGACCCCACCCGAGGGCCGAATACCCGAGCCGCTCGCCTCGTTTGTTGGACCGGGGGAATGGCAACGAGGCAACGCTCTGTCATTTTGTCGCTGGGGACCCCACCAGAAGGGACCACCGCAGTTGGTCCTCCGGCCCTACGCATAGAAATCTACAATGCCTTAGTGGAGGCAGGTGCATCAGAGGAATCCATTGAAGGAATAACATGTCACAACCCGAAAACATGGTTCATCGTCTTCTACGAAGAACATCAACAAAACACAAACATAGGCACGAGAATATAACTGCAAGGAGAGGAACACGTTCTTACGAATCCAGATCGACCAAGGGTCATAAAACCATCCTTAAAGCGAGTCAGAGTATTTGGCAACCCACTTGAGGCAGATCCAGAATTTCTGAATAAAGTGATGTCCAGCTTTGGAATTTTCAGTCACACTGAAGACCAAACGGATGACACACTACGCATCAAAACAGGAGTGAAGATAGTCGCTTTCGTGGAAATAACCAAACCGATCCCATCCTATTTTTATGTTGGGAAGTTTCAAGTCAGATGTGTATACGAAGGACAAGAAAAAACATGCCGAAACTGTAAAAAAAACGGGACACAGTGCAAAAGAGTGTAAGGCCGGCAGAGTATGCAAAGAATGTGGAGACCCATCGCATGAGCGGAATAACTGCCCCAATCGAATTTGCTACCACTGCAGTGAGACAGGCCACATAGAACGAGACTGCCCGACGTACTCCCATGATTTCCCCAGTATCCGGGAATCCCTCCCAGACTGGATGGAACCAGACCAACATCGAGGCGGGTCGTTCGACCGCATGGAGACAAGTCACGAACCGAACGAAACACCAACAGATGAGGAACACGGTGCCAACAACCCACAACCCACCACAACTGGCAACAACCGAAGCCAACAGCAAACCGAGACCACCAAGAACACCCCCATGACCACCCCGGAAACAGAAACCATAGACCTAGAGACAAGCATACTCAACCAAACCCCGGCGGGCCCCCCACCCGCCACCTCCACCGACTCACCCACGGAAACCGTGGAAACAACCACCGATCCTGTACAGGAACCCGCGAAGAGAGGCAGAACAGTGTCCTCCTCATCGTCGGAAAGTGCCGAAAAGACCCAAAGCGAAATTGAGACTCCCGACACCAACATGGAAACATCAACAACGAAACCACAAGGCAAAACCAAAAATAAGAAAAAAAAGAAAAAAGCGGGCGTCCCGATCTCTCAGGCAAAGAACCGGAACCCCTACATGAAAAAATGCTGCTAAAATTAATATCCCTAAATGCAAACAGAATGTCAGAAACGAAAAAACGATCACACATTTTGGATTACATACGTACACTAAAAGCCGACATATATTTCCTACAAGAAACACATATCAGTACGAACGACGAAGAAGAAAAATGGACATCAGAATGGGAGGGAAAAGCCCTCTGGAGCAGTGGAACACACCGAAGTTGCGGGGTGGGAATTCTCTTCAGCCCAACACTCCCGGTGCATATTCAAAAAACCCTACATGACACCGCAGGAAGAGCCATTGGAGCCAAAATTAACATTAGAAACGTAGAACTGAACTTACTAAACATATATGCCCCAAACGTACCCACCCAACGGAAAACCTTCTTTGAAGCACTATGGAATTACCGCACTGGACACATCAATTTGTTGGTGGCAGGTGATTTTAATTGCGTCGCGGACATCAATTTGGACAAACAGGGGGGATGTCCCACAAGTGGGAACCAAGGCGTGGAAGAACTACATGCATTTACTACAACACACGATATACATGATGCCTGGCGAATAGAAAACCCTAACTTGAGAAGCTACGCCTGGAATAACAAAGACCTCACACTTTGCTCAAGACTAGACCGTTGGTATATACCAAAGAGCCACCTATCACAACGCTTCTCATGTATCCAAGCGTGTCCGTTTTCGGATCACTCTGCAATAGAGATCAACCTGGACAACAACGCTAACCCACCCCAAAGGCGTGGCACCTGAAAACTAAACACAACAATACTAAACGATCCACTCTTCCAACGAGAAATAAATGCCTTCTCGACTACTGGACACGGCAACAACAGACCATGCTAATAACAGAATGGTGGGACGAAGCGAAAACACACATCAAAACAATTGCAATTCGACACAGCGTTCGCAAGGCCAAGAACAGGAATCGGCAGGAACAACAGATACTGCAAAAACTGAACACTCTGAAAGCAGCGACGACACCAAACACCGAGAAGATTAACAACCTAGAGCGGGAACTACGGGACTTAGTAACCAAGCGACTGAACGGAGCGAGGATACGGAGCAGAGCGAAATGGACAGAACTAGGTGAAAAACCAACTAGATATTTCTTCAATCTGGAACGCACGAAACAACGACAACACACCATCGAACAGATCAAAACACCCAACGGGACGAAAACCACGCAAACCGAGATCCTGGAAGAAGCACAAAGTTTCTATCAAAGTTTGTACACTCCAACAGCTACAGACGCTACTATCCAGGACGAAATAATCAAAAATCTGGAAAGCAGTCTAAACGAGCAGCAGTCGAAGTTATGTGAAGGCCCCATGTCAGCCCAAGAACTCACCAACGCTATCAAAAAGATGCACCGAAACAAGGCGCCGGGACCGGACGGTCTACCCACGGAGTTCTATCTGACATTCTGGAACAAACTACGGGAGAGCCTCACATCTCTATTCAACCAATGCTTTCTTAATGAAGAAATGTCCAAGTCACAAACACAATCTATCCTGCGCCTGCTGTTCAAAAAAGGAGATAAAGCCTTACTCAAAAACTGGAGACCTATATCGCTACTGAACGCCGACTATAAGATCCTCACAACAGCCCTGTTGATACGCCTGCAAACCGTACTACCCTGGGTCCTGAATCAAGATCAAACGTGCGGGGTCCCAGGACGCTCGATCTATGACAACATCCTCCGTCTCCGAGACATGAAGTACGAAGCCACGCGACACAAAACGAACCTCATACTTATAAGCCTGGATCAGGAAAAAGTGTTTGATAGAGTGGATAGACACTTTCTGAGGAAAATACTAAGCAAGATGAACTTTGGTCCCTCCTTCCAGACCTGGATGAAAACCATCTACACAGGAGCCAAAACCCAGATAACAAACAATGGAGGCACGTCCAACTACGTCTATCTACGAAGAGGCCTGCGCCAAGGATGCCCCCTATCGCCACACCTATACACCCTAGTCATCAAGACCCTGGCAGCTAGCATCAGAGCTAACACAGGTATACGCGGCATTCGAATCTCAGGAACACCACGCCCTAGTACCATCCTAACCTATGCAGATGATGGCACCCTTACACTCAGCGATGATCAATCTGTAATTCAGAGCTTTGAAACTATAGGAAAATATGAAGCAGCCAGCGGAAGCAAATTAAATTTTGAGAAAACTGAGGGCATGTACATAGGCCAACAAGAGGGCAGAAACCATGGCCCAGTCCCCATAACATGGCGAACCGACCATGTAGAGACCCTTGGGGTGAGAATTAATCGAGACATGAAACAAGACTGGCACAAAGTTGTAACGAAATGCCAACAACGATTCGATAGATGGGCGCAACGCACATTAACCTTGAAAGGAAAATCCGTCATAATACGATCTTATGCAATTGCCACACTGATGTTTCTGGCCTCTACCTTCCCAGTTCCCAGAGCTATCACAGCAGCGCTGACGAAATCCATGTTCCACTTTTTGTGGAGCAGACGGAACGAACGAGTATCATGCAACACATGCCACCTTCCCATGTCAAAAGGAGGCCTAAATATCCCCGACCTCAACCGAGTCACACAAGTCTCACTCCTTAAGTGGATACGCCCAATACTAGAACCAGCGGATGAGCGGATGTGGTTGCACTACGCAAGATACTGGACGGGAACGTCATTGAGCACTCTCAACCACCGGTGGACATGGCTGAGGACCAGCCTGAAACCGAACGGTGACCCGGAATCATGTCCAGAATGGTACGCCTCCCTGATTCAAACGGCATACAGTCTCCGTGAACACTGGGAACAAATTCCAACAGAGACCATGACCCATCACCATTTCCTACAACTATTAGCCACCGAGGACACACCACGAGCAGAAACTCTCTGGCACCACCTCGTCCAGCCCCCCCGGATTTTGCCAAGACATGGAAACATCTCTGGCATCCCTATCAAACAACGAACAACAAGAGTTTTGGTGGCTCTTATTACATCAGGTTCTTCCAACACTAGTTTACCTCCGAAGCTGGGGTATGCAACTAACCAAACAATGCCCTTTCTGCACCCAACCAGAAGACAGCCACGCCATCGTCACATGCCCTCGAGCACAAGGTTTCTGGCGTCAAGTGCAACACCTCATAGATAGGTTGGCAGGACAACACACCGCCATCATCCTCACAACAATAGCTTTCGGCACCAATCTACCAACCGAGCCACCCCGCCGCGCCCTTACACAATATGTGATAACAACAACCGCCCACATCCTATGGAAATCACGGAATGAACGTGTAGCAAACCGCCTACGAGACCACAACCTATACCAACGTCTCCTTGCATGCATCCGAGATAGAATAACAGCAGCATACCATGCTAATAAGAACCGACTCGAAGAAACATGGGGATTCCATGAGATACTATGCAAAATAGACAATGACACAGTAATTTTCCAGATATAGAGTTTTTTCCAATATATAGCCCTTCATAATATAGAGACAGAAACAGAATAGTAGATAGACAATAGACCTCCTGTAAATAATGTAAAAACCTGAATAAGGATTGTTTAAAGATAAAAAAAAAAGTATATTGTTTGATCTAGTGTAGTATAGAAGCATGTTTTGATATCGGTGTTTGTTGTTATCAGATTTTTGGAGTTTGCCCTTGCCCTTGGGTTTTTATTTTGGGTTTCTGAACTTTATATACCATTGTGATTTTATTTTGGCGTTTTTTCAGTTTGGGTTGCTTTTTGGTTTTGGTCTTGGTTTTGGTTTTGGTTTTGGTTTCGTTTTGGTTGTTTTTGATGGTAGTTTGTGGAAGGAAGACCGGCAAGTTCTTTCGCAGTCCTTGACCGGTTCTACGGTTGGATTTTGGGAGTTTGCCTTGCCCTGGGGTTTTATTTTGGGAATCTGAACTTTTATATAATAATAAAGGGTAGCGATCTTATTTTTGGTTGGTCTCTGTTACGATTTTTGGTTTGTTTGGCGCAGTTTGTTTGAAGGGAGTCTGTGAAAAGTAGACAAGCGTATTCTATCGCAGCTCTACAGTCCTTCTAAGGACTCGGGACTCTCCTTCCTTTCTCATACTTTACAATTTATTATTTCTTACCTGTTGTTACGAGGAAAAGCCGGGTTTCCCCTGGCGTTTTGATTTTTGTTTCACTTTGCGGTCGCGTCGAGGGTCGCTCGAGGACCGAGGACTTTTTGTCTCGAGGGTCGAGGTCGTGGGTCAAGGATCGAGGACTGCTAGTCAAGACTCGAGGGTCGAGGGTCGTGGGGTGTCTCTCGAGGATCGAGGGACCTCGCCTCCTTTTTTTGCCTCTAAACTCTTGTAAATCTGTACACAACCTTTGGCGGGCTGTATATATTCGGACGATCTCATATATAGATACTCACTGGGCCATCCATCTTCTACTGAACCTTTTACCTGGCTGCTTACCTTGTGTATATTGGGAGTGCATATTGAGAGGCCTGTAAATTTTTCGCTGCGTAGTTGGAGAGGCCTTTTTAACCGCTGCCTAGTATCCTTTGGCTGTTCTATCACGTAAATCCACCCGGCCCAATCATGAGCGATACAACTACACCTGATGACCTGCACCTAAAATGCAGATCATGCTCCAAGTTCTTCAAAAGCACACGAGCACGCCACCAGCACCTTGTGCGCTCGGGCCACCGGCTCCCTGAACCACAAAATATGAACGTTTGCTTTTACATGAACCTCCCGCGCCAGGACATAAATTGCCCTCTATGCTGCTTTGAGTCCAAGCAGGTCAAGGCCACGCTCTCTCATTTCCCACTTCGCCTCCCAGCATGAGGACTATGCACTCACACTCACATACGTCTGCTCTTCGTGCGACGTTACTATGACCCAAAATGAAGTGGAGTCCCACATTCTGAAACACCAAAGGGAGCAGATCCCTCTTACCCCAACGCTACAGTCCTCTCCAGCTGCAAGCGAGGACTCTTACAATCCTGATAGCATTTCCTCTCCAGGATCCCAGGGCTCACCAGCGTCACTAACCATTGACGTCTCTGGCACTCTTCAGTCAAGTGAATTTGAAACCCTGGCATCACCGAAGGAGCCCACATATCTTACACAAACTCCGGAGGACCACCTCCTTCAACAAGCCTTCCTCAAAGCGTGTCGGGAGTCTCCTAAAAGGGCCCACTCGCCACAATCGGTTCCCTGTATCACCTATATCGCCGAGGGTACCAAATCAGACGCTCCCACTTGGGCAAACATCCCACCATTGATGTCAGTCGAAACTTGGACCGCAGATGTAGCTAAACCTGTATGCCTGACTAAACCCACCCTCAGATCTGGTTTTGCTCCTGATCCAGAAGCACTCCTTGACACCTCCGTGACACCCCTAACCGCTCCACGAACACCATCAACGCTTTAACTTATAGCAAGGGTGCTGCAGGCAGAGGATACAGGCCCGAGCACACCACCTTTGGGTCTACAATCAAATGCCGAGCCTTCGTCAAATGTTACCACTATGATCAAGGAAACCAGCACTCAGGATTCAGCTCCACCTATACCGGTCCACAGTCGCTTCCACCCCTGCCGCAACCCAGAGCAAGAGATCTCTAACCTGGTGCGCCACTATCGACACAAGTCCACCGCCAGGCGACATCTTCGACTGAGCCCAGACGTATGCTGCCCTGACCCCACCAAACCGGGAAAACATCTCAGGGACACTCCCAAAATAACGAATGAGGTTGCACACACCCCACAGTCCACAACTCAACCAAGCCCAGCAGCTGCCTCGGAGGGCGACTGCCTCATCATGCACTCAAAGGACCCCATGAGGGAAACGCAGCGCCTCAACAGTGAAGGCCCGCCAGCACCATCGGGTCCTCATGACCTATCCTCCCCAGCTCACAATCCACACAACCCCTGTCCTAGCCCTATTGGGGATGAGCCGGAATATGACACTTTTCCTTCCTCCACAGAAGCCGAGACAATCCAAGACTTCCGCCTTAAATGGGGCCTACAGTTTGATGAAGACCTAAACTTCTCTGATTTCTCCACCCTCTGCCAGGAATTCGCCACTGAAAGCGTTGCAATTGCCAAGACCACCATGCAGAATCAGCGACCTAAACCCTGTCCACGGCGCCCGGACAGACCATCAGCACGCCCGCCTATCGACCACTGCCGCCCGAGTGCATCTGACCATCCTGGTGCTCGTCGTCTTCAACAACTATACCGCATCTCAAAGAAATGTGCTGCTCGCAAAATCTTTGGAGATGATAGCCCTGGGTGCGATGGCTCACTTGAAGATGTCTCTAAATATTTCACCGAGACGTTTGGCCCTCATGATTGCAATACTGCTCTTATTGAGGAAGAACTACTCAGCTTTGTTCCTACTGTCGAATGCTCTGATCTATTATATGACCCTCCAACACCACAGGAGCTCTCCACTAAACTTCGGGCCATGACTAAAACGGCCCCTGGAGGAGACCGACTCGAGTATTGCCACCTTCGTCTCATCGGCCCTGACTGCAAGATCCTTGCCAAAATCTACCACCACTGCCTTGCAGCCCGGGATGTCCCTGCCACATGGAAAACTGCAACCACCATACTAATCCACAAAAAGAATGAGACGACTGATCCCAGCAATTTCCGGCCAACAGCCCTCATGTCCTGCCTGTACAAGCTCCTCATGGCCATCCTCGCCCGTAGAATGACCAACTTTGCAATTGAGGCGAAGCTGCTATCCCCAGAACAAAAGAGTGCTCGCCCAGGAGAAGGTTGCTATGAGCACACTTTCCTACTGGACTCCATAGTGCGTGACGCAAAGCGCCAGCAGAAACGACTTCATCTTGCCTGGCTAGACATCCGCAACGCTTTTGGCAGCATCTCCCATTCCGCGCTACTCACCACCCTCTCCCAAATGGGTTTCCCCCCTGACCTTGTAGATTTCATCAAAAACATCTACAGTGGTGCAAAAACAGAGGTCTTAACGCCCTTGGGAAAAACACAATCTATTCCAATCTTATCTGGCATTAAGCAGGGCTGCCCTTTGAGCGCGATACTTTTCAACTTGACCCTCGAGCTAGTAATACGTAAAGCCAATGCCACTGCGGCCACCTCCACTCGGGGGCCAGCAAAACATTTTGGCACCCCTTTGTCCGTCCTTGCCTATGCTGATGACCTTGTACTCATTGCTAGAAATAAGGACTCGCTCAAACTACTGCTCGACGCGGTATCCTCTGCCGCAGACGTACTTGGCATCCATTTCCGCCCTGATAAGTGCACCACTCTTAGCCTCATAAAACAAACCCCACCAATCGAAGCTGTCCCTTTCTTTGTCCAAGGCCAAGAAATCCCCACACTACACCGCGAGGACCATTATCTGTACCTCGGCGTTCCTATCGGCCTCATCCACAATGTCACTCATTTAGAAAGCCTCGTCGATGAGCTAGTGGAGAAACTTGGCATGATAGACAAATCTCTCTTGGCCCCATGGCAAAAATTGGATGCCATCCGCACCTTTGTCCAACCTTGCCTAACCTATGCCCTACGGGCTGGCAATCCCACCACTGTCACTAACAGTCTATCGCGCCACCCTAATCAAAACAATCCGGAGCATATGCTCTCTTCCCAATGCTGCTACGACCCGCTACATCTTTGCTTCTAAAAAGGCTGGTGGCCTTGGTTTCTCGGACCCTCTCCAGGAGAACCATATTCAAACAATTGTACAGGCCACAAAAATCCTAGCCTCTGCCGACCCAACCGTAGCAAACATTGCAATGATGGAACTGTGCCAGACAGTATGTTTTGCAGCACAGTCTGATCCTACTCCTGCCCTCGTATCCAATTTCCTATCGAACACTCAGGATAGACGGCTAGACAAAATACGTTACCGAACCGGAAATCTTTGGACCAAAACACGCCAGGCTGCCCAACGAGTTCAAGTCACCATCACAGTGCCAGCCATGGGTCCTCCATCGATATCAACACCCGAATATGTTGATCCAATCAAACCCAAGGACACCTGCCGCTTCCTCCATAACCTTGCTCGTGACAACCACGCTACCGAACTCAAGGCAAAGCGCGACCAAGGCAAAGTGGCTCGCAGCCTCGACACTGATAAATTTGCTAATGGTTCAGCATGGCACTACACGGGGCTCAACTTGAGATTCAAGGACAGGCGGTTCATCCACCGGGCAAGGCTAAACGTCGTTCCCACCAACCACAACAAAAGCCGCTGGCATGGGCCTGACTCTGCTGACTCAACCTGCCGACACTGCGAGGCTCCTCAAACGCTCCCCCATATTCTCTGCCACTGCCCACAAAACATGGTTGCCATCACAGACCGCCACAACCGAATCGTCGAACGAATTACCAATGCAGTCTGCGAGGGCGACATCCAAACTGATAAAACTGTCATCGATGCAAAATCAAATGTACGACCAGACATGGTTATCGAAACAGACAACAAAGCTTTAGTCATCGATGTCTGCTGCCCCTTTGATAATGGTGAGGAGGCCCTGGAAGAGGCAACCACTCGAAAAGAGCTCAAGTACAACAACCTCCGTCAGCACTTTGAATCCAGAGGGAAATCGTGCGAAGTCTTTGGATTTGCTATTGGTGCCCTTGGCTCGTGGTTCCCGGGAAATGAAAAGATCCTCAACTCACTTGGCATGACCCGCCGATATAAGAACCTATTTTGCAAACTCTGCTGCACTGATGTAATCCAAGGATCAACAGACATTTACAGACAGCACCTTGGTTGCGATAACATCTGTCCCCATGCCAATCTCGATGAACAAGACTAATAAATCACCCGAATTCTTTCTGACTCCACTCCCCTTAAACTCAAAATGTGAAACAAACCCATCCATTCTAGCGGCAAGCACCCGACACAGCCGTCCTTAAAATAACGTCTCAGCCTACACAAACCAATCCTTATAGAGTCCAAACAAAGAAACTCTCACTCAGTAATCGACATAAATGTTCCATCCTACCTTAAGAACCTCTGTTCTTATCAGCTTAATATCTGATATGTTAGGCAATGCCTAACTCATATATTAAACTGATTTTTGTGCCTCGG
>JAODVM010386845.1:0-10705 GCA_025400095.1 Phenganax marumi
AGGGGGTACTGGCATGTGCGACGTGGACGCCAGTTTTTACCCATAGTACTCCTGTGCTTCTCGCAGATCCACAGACTATCAAGCTGAACTGATGAGAGGTTGTGCGGAAATCCCGACCTGTTGAGGATCAGCTCATACTCTTGAACTTGTCGTTTAAGTTGACTGAGATGCCAGGTTTGTAATTGCTCATCAATATTACTCTGGCAGTCATTGAGCTTAATCAACTTGGCATGAGTTTCACTGCAGATTGACTCCCCTCTATTTTCTAATAGGCACTTGCATTCCATTTATACAATTAGTTGCAAATAAAGTGCTAATTTATTAAAGTAAACCTCAAAAGAAACTTTTTATCTGAATAATACGCATAAAATTTGCAACTTTCATTAGCTCTAATTACGAATGAATTACATTATAATAATTACTATGAGATGACCGCGATTATTGTGGCTAGCGGTTCCATGTGTTGGATAACAACAGTGGCGATCAAATTGACAAAATTCATTGAAATTCTTCGATTTTTCTTTTAATAAACTAGCAGAATTGTGTTTAGATCGACGAAATTCAGCTATCAAGTTCAACCAATGTTGCAAAAGAATGTATTGTGTGAAATGTCTTAGCTTTGAACTTTGGTTCCATAAAATACCGCGAGTCAAGAGGAGCAGTGCTCGCTGTTCACACAATATCCAAAAGCAAAGCTATCAATTCACCTAACTTTTTATCATTTCTTATCATTTGTACAATGGATTTGGGCATCTTATGGATGGAAAAACGACTAAATCATCAAGTAAGCTTGATATACAGAGCAGGAAAGCAGTATTTGTTTTAAAAATATGCTCAAGATGAGTCGACTTTGCAGTGACAAATAGATGACAAATGCATGCACATGTACTGCTACACACTGCCATAACTTTTGAAATAATGAAATTGTACAAGGCTTTTTGCATCCTCTTACCAATGGTAGACTAAACTTTCTGACTGCACAAACTACAGTTTTCAGCAAGGTTCCAAAGTTGAAAAATTGGTTTTTAAATGAAGGCTATTTGCTGTCTTTGTTTTACGGCGACTAGTAGGGGTTATATTATGCTCGATTTGGTCTTTTCATGTATCGCAAAGGAAAAAATGTTTCTCTTCTGTAATTCTAGAAAGTTTGATGAGTAAATTGATATAATATTCATTGCTACACAACGCGACTCAAGCATTTTACAACTCAATGAAAGCTGCGCGATTTTCCATTTTCGAGACCTTGAACGGGCGCTGAAGGGGCTAAATATTCGAAAGCTCCTGGAGCGGTCAGAAAATAATTTTCAGCAAAACCAATATTGTTGTAGTTTTACCCTTCATAAAGCCTTTTATTTCCCAGAGTTTTAGGCATCATTATATTTTGAGCAAAATCTGAATGGGTGGCTTTTACAGAGACAGCCTCTTAAATGTTGTTTTATCAACATAGTTACAGCAACAAAAATCAAAATATCTATCTTAAAGTTTTCTAATTTTCTCTCGGTTTACATCTTGAGAATTTTGCAATTCCTACCAAAACAGTGATGACATCATGGCATAAAATTAGCCTGAAAACCAACTAATTCCAAGGAACTTTCTCAAATATGCCTTGTTTACGTGCTAATAATTTATCATGCTTTGCAATGCTTCGAGGCATTCTTGCATTTCAAATACTCCAGAAAAAATTTAAACAATGAAATCACACATTTTTACTAAAAAATATTAAATGATTAAGATTCCTAAAACATTATCAAAATTTTACTGAAAAAATTTCAGTACTTTCCAAATTTGGCAGAATTTTACCAAAAGTAAACAATTTTACTGAATCTAGGGCTGCTCCACTTCCGCGTTTTTCAAACGCACATGCACGCATGTAAAACTTAAATCCTTTTATTTTTTAAAAACTTGGCAAATAAGTTGATCAATGCATACTAAAACTTACGGAACCCTAAATGCTGTTGATTCATTTATTTGATTATTTCACAAGTAACATTTTAACGGATTTAATGTTTCACGTGCGTGTACATGCATCTGAAAAACGCGTAAGTCGAAAGCAGCCTTTAATATTAACCATATTAACAAGTAATCCAACACCCTTTGCACGAATACGATACGTGCTTCAGCGCCACCGACCACTGTCATTTCCTCTCTTTTACATTTTACTCGAGCAAGTTGTTACTCTCTTAGGTTTGTCTTTCTCCTCTACACTTTCGTGCACTTGTTACTTAACATACTCTTGATACAAGGCTTCAATAAGAGTCAGAAAGATTATGTCGTGCTGAAGTTTTCGGAAAAATTCTTACTGAGAAGTGTGTCAAAACAGTGATTTTGTGACACCAAACGGTCATTATCTTTTCGCCTACTACTTTTGGGCATCACTAACTGAAAATCAGAAAGTCTATCCTACCGATGCCCAGAATATATGATGTATTCTGTGGGTGAATCGGTACTAATTAAAATGATGTGTTTACTACACCTTCACAGGAAATGGCTTCAGAAAATGTCAGCATCAAGTTTTTAAACGACCAAACAGCAACACAATCACCGAAAAAGTACGATAAAACATTACATTGTGCCGTCGTGACCAAAAGTCCATTGAAACCTACCCGAGTAGGAGGGAGAATGTTCGCGATGACCCTGGGCGAGGAAGACCCAAGTTCTTCAATAAGAGCCATTTGTTTCGACGACAAGATGTTTGATAAATTCGAACCTACAAAGACGTACGATATGAGATGCTTTAAAATAAAAAAGGGTCCCAATACCAACAATACTGAAGTCATCATTGATCATACGACGGTTGTTCATGAATCCAAACATCAGTTTGAGCTAGGAAAGCGCATCTTCACCATTGCAGAAATTCTAAGAAGGGAAACGGAAGGTTGTAGATTTCTTGAAGTTGTGGCCAAGATTGTCTCTATGGATGACCCTTGTATTGTCGGAAAACATCCAAATACTATTCCTAAAAGGGATATTCATTTGGCTGATCAAACTGGATTAATAACTCTTGTATTATGGCGTGATAGAGCCATACAGTTTAATTATGCTATTGGTGATGTTATTAAACTGGAAAACGCAGTTACAACCAATTTTAACAACAAAATCTTGTTGTCCACATCATTTGAATCTGTCATTACTAAGGAAGATGTTGATATGCAAGTATTACCTACCTCCAGCTCCCTACCTAGTCGAAAACGAGGTTTAATCTCTGAGGTTCAGAGTAATGTTCTGGGTATTAAAGACTTTAAATCATCTCGGAAATGCATAAGTTGCAGAAGTGATATCAGTGCATCTGGATTGAATGCAAATGTATCAGAATTAATGAAATGCCAAGCATGTGATGCCACATTCCTTGCAAAGTCTACCACATTATCTAATGACTGCATGGTATTACTATCTTACAACCATCAATGGTACTCAGCAAACACTGGGGTAAGCTCTTATACAGACTTATTTTACTCTTAATTTTATGGTGCTAAGTTTTATTGTGTATTTTCTATACCTTCTAAATTGATAATTATAGTGGTAATAAATTTTGAAGTTGCCAAACAATTACTGGTAACAATGGTCCAGCTGAGATACAGCGCTAAATAAAAGTTCCCCCCATTTAGGTAATTTTGCACTTGTTTGGGTGGGATGCACCCAGAAGTCAACCATCTGACCATGATCTTTTATGTGTTCTAAAATCAACCTTTTTGATGCGACTTGACTTTGAGCGGAAATTAATTGAGCACGTGTCCATGGAGGAGGAGGAGGAAAAAAATTCAGATCAAATCTCCAAAAGACTGAAGCTACAACAGGTGGATGATATCACTCCAGAGAAGGAGGCAGAATTACTGATGGATACCTCAGAATTCATGGAAAAGGAAAAGACTGAGTGAAGCAAACAACATAACTTTGTTTGAATAAAATAGTTGTGTTATTTATGTTCTTATTTATGTTACTACATGTTCTTATCATCCACCAGTACATGTTATTTGGTCAAAATAACTTTCTCATCATAACATTATAGAGTGGAGTAAACTCGGGTTTTATTAACATTGTTGTCATGAAATTGCAAACTCATACGTTTGTTTAATATAAATTAACATTACTACTCAAGTTATTGGCTTTACTGAAATAAAACATCCAAAATAACGCTGGTACTGTAGAATGTAGTTTAGTCACTTCCAAAATTGTTCAACAGTTGTGGCAAAGTTTCCTTTTAGAGCAACCATCTTACAATAAATTTCACATCACTTCATCAAAATTTTCCGAACTTTGTTTTCACAAGGTCAAAGGTTCATAATGAATTCAGAAGCGAGTTTGGAAACAAAGCCTCAGCTTGACCACTAAAACAAGAGTAGCCAATCAAATGCTTAGTTTCCAACCAGTTTCTGAATTCATTATAATATGAACTTTTCATCTTCGCAAGGAACAGAACAAAAGTTCCAAACATCTGGATGAGATTTAATCTGAAATTCACTGTAACAACTAGTTATAATTCCTCTCAATCTTCTGTTTTGTTTCTAATCAATAATCCAAAATTTACTTTTATGAGCATTATATCCATCTACTTCATTTTCAATTTCACAACTAACTAAACTGCAATAGTCTCGTTCCAAGCCCTTTCTCAGGCTACCCACATGTACGCATTGCGTACCTATTTTTATGTACTTATGGACTATAGTTCCTGAAAATGAACTCTATCGCTACTGTCTTGTACAATACTCCTTTACAGGAGGTAAAGAATATCCTATTGACCATTGTGCTCATGGAAATTCTAAGAGTACTAGCGAAGAGTACGCAAGAACATGGGAAAGCACCAAAGTCCTGTTGGAGAAGGTATCCAAAGAGAAAATGCGTAGTGCTTCTATTCACCATGTGCTTAAAAATGATTTAAATGGTCCAGAAGCATGCTGTGGCGTTGGGCAAATGCCAAGAAACTGAGAACAAGCAAGTGACATCAAGCGAAAACGAAATAGTGCAGAAAAGTTGTGCTATGAACAAAAGTGAATGTGAAGTGATGAGCGTTCTGATGATCCATGGCATCTTCTTTTTAACAAAAGAAAACGAGAGAGTAGATGTAGAAATACGGCTTTTGTGCGGGATGTGAGAGTTGGAGGAGAGCTACTGTTTATCTTGGCATCACACAGACAACTGAATGACATCAAACGTTTTTGCTGTTATGAAAGGGAGTTCTAGCCATTTATGGTTGACCCCACGTTCAACATTGGCCGATTTAACGTGTCCCCAATATCGTATCAACATTTAGCGTTGGAAAACAGAAAAGATGGGAAGCATCCTACTTTTATCAGTCCATTGTTAGTTCATGAAGAGAAAACTCAAGAGACGTACTCTGCGTTTTGCGCATCACTGAAGTCATTAGAGCCTGGGTTTGGCAATCTCATGGCCTTTGGCACTGATGATGAAGTAGCTCTGGAAAACGCTTTCAACAGTAATTTTGAACGCGCAATTCACCTCATTTGTGAACTGCACCTAAAAAAAACCTTCAAAAGAAAACTTCTGGAATTACAAGTGACTGGAATCATTAAAGAAGATCTCCTCTCTGATATCTTTGGAAGAAGCAATGGGCACCTGTTTGAAAGTGGCTTATCCAATTCTACAAGTCACGAAGATTTTGACCGTGATTTAGAAGAAGTGGACAAACATACATGTTAAAGGAGGCAATTTTTATCACTGGTTTGTTGAGAATAAGATGGAAGTATTCAGTAAAAATGTTATTAGTCCTGTACGAGAGAGAGCTGGTTTAGGACGTCTGCCTGAACGATTTACCACCAACAGATCGAAGCGCACAAATGGTGTGATTCAAGAATTTGTAATGTGTGAATGTGGCAAAGGAAAAGTGGATGAACACACATATGCTGTGACCATGCAAAAGCTTATTATGATGCAAGAAAAGGAGGCAGAGTTGGCAGTTGTTGGCAAGGGACAGTACAAATTGTGTGAGAGATTCAGCCATCTTTTTGTTCCAACAGCGCGATGAAATAAGATGATCGAGAAACAGAAGCAATTGGCGATAAGGAAAGTACATACTCTTGGCCTCGTGGATGCTTGTGATACGAGTAATGTTGCTGCTGTATTGAGTGTCTAGGAAGAGCAGGGCAACTCATATCTCTGTGCATTTCTTGACGCTCAAAATGATTGGTTGCCAAACGATGTATTGAAATTGATTACAGCGAAGGCAAAACGTATGGAGGAATTGGTATATCCCTTACCAGGCTCTGACATGGAGACTGTCATTGTTCCTTCAAAATCAAACCCCAAGAAACCCCACATCGTTTTGTATTCTGTTAAAAGGAAATGTGAATGCCAAGACTGCCCTGGTTACTGTGCTTCATTTGTTTGTGCCCATGCTATTACTGCAAATGCCAAAATAAACAGATTGGGTGCATACATAAGATGGCTAGCGACCACAAAAAGGAAGACAGGGGGAATCAACTACAGCAAAGCCATTGTTCACGGCGTGCCTACAGGAAGAGGGAAAAAGCCAAATGAAGCTCCTCAAAAGCAAACCAAGACCACCTGCTCTTGGTTAAAACCATCTGGTAAAGACCTGGTAAGACCATCTGGAAAACGAGTGACTGTCATTTTGAGAGTTGGGCTACAATCAAGTGGAGCTGCTGGAGTGCATGTAGTTTTAACACAAACGTCAGCATCTCAGGCCGTAGCAACATCAACCGTACATCGACATCAGTATTCATATAGCCAGCCATTTTGTTCTTATAATCAGTGTCCTGTCCTTCGAACAAGAAGTGAGGTCATCAGTTCCAGTAATTTCACCCGCTCCTCCAGTTTTTCAGAGCCAAAGATCTGTAATCAACCAGACCCCTCAAAACAGCTTTATCCTCCCCAGTTTTCCCTCTCCCCAACCTGGGACATTTATCTTATACCTTCTCCGCTACTGTCCCCAGCAAACATCCATATGTTTTTGTTGTAGAGCATCTCCCAAGCCTGGTGGTGAAATAGGTAGCGTTCCGGCAGATCTAGTCATTGTTTCCAGTATGGAAAAACAGTGGACAACAGATGGTCAGGTACATAGTAAACAGTCAATTGTTTACTTTCATTGCCTTCCAGCCTGCGTCCATTCCAAGCAACCGTTTTTTCAGGCAAGCCGTTGTGCTATCCCTCGCCTTCTTGCAAATTTTTTGAGCGACCAACGTTTGTTATTTATTCAAGAATGCTTTGGAACCTTGAAATTCGATAACACTATGTATTCACTCAGTGACCCACTCAGTGATTCAGTAGTTCATTTCAATTCATTTGTTGATGTTTGATACAAAGGGATTTTCATACTTTAAATTTTTTTGAAGGTGTTTAAAGAGTACTTTACTGAAGCATATCACACTGCTTATAGTTTTTCCTACCCTTGCTAAAAATTTTAGCACTTTTCTTTTACTTGTTTCTAAAACGAATGCATAAGATGCATCTCTAGCTGAAGATGATCTGTAAACCATAGTTTTCGTACAAAAAGAAAAAACATTATGACATAATAATACCATGGACTTTGAATGGTCTTTATAATTGGTCGGCTTTATTTTATGGATTTTACACAATCAGTGGTAAACACTGCAGTCTAAGTAAATTACACAGAAAAACAATTTGTACGGTGCAAGTACTGTTGTGTAGTTGCAATTTAGTACTTCATAGCTTGTAAAAAGGCTCAAAGCATAGAATAAATTTTTCCTAATGTACGTACGTCTTTGCCTATAGCACAGACACACAACGATTTGTAAAGAAAACACACAAATATAAAGACTAAAGTGTTATCAAGTGTGTTTTGCCATGAATATTATATATCTGTCTCCCGAACACCCAAAGATCCCGCAGAGAGCAAATAAAGGAAACGTGTTGTTTAACAACAGTAAATTCACTCATTTTCTTCTGTTTTTATGTCTCATGCAATGAACAAAATCAAGGCTTATGTTGCTGTTAACATCAACAGCAGGAATGCTGATGTTGCTGTCCAAGAATGTTGCAGATGCACATAACCTTCCCGCCGGCTTGCCTAATTTAAAAGGCTATAGTCTTGATGAGCTTTAGGCAGGTTATTTTCCAATGTCTGTCCGTCTTTTCCAATGTCTGTCCATCTTTTCGAAGGTCCATCCATCTTTTCCAACATCCATCCGGTGTCCGTTGTCTGGAGTTCGGTGTCCGCGTTTTCCAGTAAACAAAGAAAAAGAGGAATATTTTATTGGAAAAGATATGTAAGAACCGGACATGTGAAAGACTTTATTACTCCAAAAACAAGAAAACGAAAAAAGCCAATTGAATTTAGTTTGAGAAACACAGCTTTCAAAAATGTGTTAATTTATACTACAGATGATGACAAATAAATAAATATAATAAAACTCATTCATGATGTAAAATTACCCACTTTAAAATTAATCAAAGAAAAATTAATAAATCATAAAATTTAATTTAATTTAAATTGTATGATGATAAAAAATTATCCTGCCACAGGAGATGGCGACTATGAAAATATGCATTTTATATCAAATCAAGAAATTGTATTGGAAGGAATAAATCTCAAAGAACTATACGAAAATTCAATCAATGAAATATTAGAATGCTTAATGCAATTTTAAAATAAATTAAAGTAAGATATTAAAGTAAGTAAATTAGATATAAAAGTAAGTAAATATGAGCCGATGAAGGGTTCATCCCATATTGCTAATCCAAAATGGATTGCATATAAAAAGCAATCATAAATAAAAAAAGATTATCAAGAATGTTTTAAATGGGCTGTTTAATAGAATTATTACAAAAGGTAATAAAAATCGTGATAGAATCATGGAAGAGTTGAGAAGAAAAGCAAAAACATTAAATCGAACTTAAATTAATTTTACAACTCCGCTTACAGAAACTGATAAACTTGAAAAAAATTATGGAATATTTATAAACGTATTTGGGTGTGATAATGATTCGATTTATCCACTAAGAATTTCAAAACAAGAAGCAAATATAAGATTATTATTAATAGAAAATAAACATTATTGTGTAATTAGTGATATGAGTTGATTAATTAAAAGTAAGCTAACTAAAAACTGTAAAAAAGTATATACATATGCGATCACTGCCTACAACATTTAGGAAAACAAGAACTATTAGATGAAGTCAATACAATTTGGTGAGAACAATTTATCCTGAGAAAAACAAAATTTGTTCGATTCCAAAATCATCAACACTTTTCGAAAATACCATTTATCATATACGCAGATTTTGAGTGCATTACAAAATCAATTCAAAAACAGCTTGGTAAACATACAATTCAATATCAGGAGCAAATTCCTAGCAGCATTGGCTTTTATGTAAAATGTTTTGACAACATTGTTTATAAGCCAAAACTATACTGTTTCACAAAAGAATCAGAAAATGACGACATTTGTCAAAGATTCATAGACACATTAACAAAAATATCAACAGAAATCTATAGTCAATTCAAGTTTCTGAAAAAGATGATATTCAATTCGGATGATAAAAATGATTTTCAAAAAGCACTTCATTGCTATGTTTGTAAAAAAGAATTAGGATCGGACAAGGTTAGAGATCATGATCACTTTACAGGTAAATACAGAGGCGAAGCTCACAATGAATGTAATTTAAAAATGAAAAAACCAAAATTCATTCCAGTCGTGTTTCATAATCTAGAAAACTATGACTCTCACATATTCATAAAAAATCTAGGTGTATCTCAAGGTAATATAAATTGTATACCAAAAACAGAAGAAAAATATTTAAGTTTTACAAAAGTTGTGGTTGATAAATTTCAAAATGAAGGAAAAACAATAGAAGTTAAAAGATAATTGAGATTTATAGATTCTTTTAAATTTATGAGTTTTAGTTTAAGCAATTTGGTTAATAATTTAGATAACACCGAATTTTATAATCTCAGATTACAATTTAAAAATCATATAGATCTACTTACAAGAAAAGGTGTGTATCCTTATGATTATATGGACAGCTTCAAAAGATTAAGCGAAACTCAATTACCTCCCAAAAAAGAATTTTATTCGATTCTCAATGATGAAGATACTACAATCAAAGTCTATGAATATGCTCAAAACACCTGGAAAACTTTCAATATGAAAACAATGAACAACTATCAAAAACTATATCTAAAAACAGATGTACTATTATTGGCAGATGTATTCAAATCATTTCGAAAAGTGTGTCTTAAAAATTATAGCTTAGATCCCGCCTGGTATTATACGAGTCCAGGATTAGCTTGGGATGCAGCTCTAAAACTAACAAACATTAAACTATAATTATTATCTGATTCAAAAATGTAACTTCTTGAAAAAGGAATTCGAGGTGCAGTTTATATGATCACAAAACGAAAAGCAGATCTCAACAATCAATATTATAAAGAAACATATGATCCCACAAAACCAAGTGTATATATTCCATATTTAGATGCAAACAATCTCTATGGTTGGGTGATGAGCAATAAATTACCAACTCCTGGATTTAAATGGATGGATAAAAAATAATTACTTTCTTAGCAAAAAATTCCCTGCACGTTAGAAGTAGATCTTGATTATCCGAAACCTTTACACGACTATGGTGGCCCAGTGTTGCCGTAGTGATCTAGCATTAATATAGAAAAGCTATATTAAAAAATTTAAAGATTGCTAAAAAATAAATGTTAAAAATCTACATAAAAATAAACGAGCAAAAATATTGTTTCAAAATCAAACGAAGTAAAAGA
>JAODVM010386956.1:0-10697 GCA_025400095.1 Phenganax marumi
AGTGAATTGCTCCACTCAATATTGTAAATGGCTTGCCATTCAGGGTAAAGCTGTCTCCTTCAGCCTTTAAACCTGTTCTTGACGCTACAGACTGTGAGTTAACTGCTCCCAGTTCATGTGCTTGATCCACAATATTTCGCAGCGCAAAGAAAAAAATCAAGATACAGATGACTACGATGCAAGCACTTTGATTTACAGAAAATAGCCTCCTCTGACGAAGTTGAGTAACCGTGAAGCGGAATGTTGCTGCAATCATCGAGAGTACTTGAGAGTTGAACACTTTTCACTTACGTTATGTTTTCTTTGTAAACGACTGTGGGACACTTTTTTAAATATTTAATAAAAGAAAGATAACTAAAAAGTGCATAAGAAAGCGACGGGTGCCGCCAGTGTCATGGTATCGGAACCACTTGGAACAGGTAGCTGTGCACTATAAATTCTCAATTTACAGCGGTTTTCAGGTTTCATGAAAAATCTCCCACGACTTAGTCCGACGAACGACAAGTAAAAACGGTAGTTCTTTAATATTCATTTAACACTTGAAAAAATATTAATAACTTTAATACGACAAAAATATCTTCTCACATGATTGATTCAGTGCTCGCACAATCAAATTTTCGAATTCCTTAGAAAAAGTTCGAAAATTCCTCAGATTTCTTTAAAATTCTTGAAATTGGTGAAATTTGCTTTTTTTTCTCGTTTTGCTCTTTATGTATTGAGTAGGGGTGTTTTGGTTAGCAAGCTTAGTCAATTGTTTATTCTTGTTTCATTTCATACAGTTTTCAAACATTTGCTGCAGATTTTAGAAGAAGCAGCACATACTGAGATTTAACTTCTCAGAATTTTAACTGAAAGACAACCGTATGTACATGTATGGGTTGTGCCATGAGATACAAACCAATAAATATATGTGTAATTATGTGCGTAGAATGTTGCTACTATCAAGTTTAAATTTCATTTGCATGGTGTAGTCATCTACTTATCTTACGCGAACGTTTTAGTCGAGACAGAATAAAATATTTCGGAAACTCCTTAGAAAATTCCTCAAAAACCTAAAGTTCCTTTCAAAAAATCCTTAAAACACAACATAACAAAACAAAACATAACATAAAGTAAAACGAGACACCTGCACAAATCAACACGGGCTCATGGCATCATTTTGTTTTGAAACAAAAATGGCGGTTCACGGCGCGAAGTTTGCGAAAATGTTTTGTTCTGTAGTCGAATTTTTTAAAATCACTTAAAATGCCTTATGCATGCGAGTGGGGTGAGTGTTCGTTTGTATCAGATGATTTCAACGCGTTTTACGAGCACGTACGTGAACACACAAATAAGTTTGGAGATGAGACGGAGTGTCAGTGGAGACATTGTTTTTCAGATCCGTATGACAACGAACTAGAGCTTGTTAGGCATGTATTATTTCATGGCTACCATGCTAAACTTAAAGATCTAGGTCTA
Organism: Phenganax marumi; assembly: GCA_025400095.1. Taxonomy (NCBI): domain Eukaryota; kingdom Metazoa; phylum Cnidaria; class Anthozoa; order Malacalcyonacea; family Clavulariidae; genus Phenganax; species Phenganax marumi. The sequence goes on from JAODVM010386956.1 coordinate 1,459, forward strand.
CAAGTTCAAACTAAGTTAAAACTGGCGCCATGTGTACTAGATCAGTACAGTTCAGATTCCGAAGATGCGCCTTTTCAAGCGAGGAACTTAGTACCAGATTTTCCTGAACAATTTTCTTGTCTTTGGGCAAACTGTGGCGTCGTTACCTCATGTCCGAAATATTTTTATCGGCATATGGATGGTCATGCTGGAAGTTTAGCGAAGGATACTCCAAATTCCATTGTATCATGCCAATGGAAAGGTGATATTTTGGCTTGACTTTTTTTATATATAGTATGAATGATTGAGAAACCGCATGTAACCAAAGTGCTTGCCAATATTTTTAAACCCAGTAAACTATATTTTACTGTAAAGCTAAACAACATTACTTTTCAGAGTAAGAAGTTTGTCACTAAAATCTCTCATGACAAGTAAAATGGCCTGGGCTGGCATTAGACAAAGGAATATAAATAAGTATGGTCCCCTGGGTGCATCTAAATGGGTTAGTTTCCTATGCCCTGACTCATTTTCTGACTCTAGCCATGTTTAATAGAAGTTCTGTTGACTATAATGCAAAACATAGCACATTTCAGTTCCTCATATTATACTGTTACTTGTATACATTTATTTAAACTACCTTTCTTTGGTACTGATCTCTATTTTCCTGATCTCTCTTTACCAGACTGCACATTCTCAACCAAGAAGAGATTCAAGTTGAAAGAGCATTGTCGCTCACATACGCATGAAAAGAGCTTTAGTTGCCCCAACTGTGGTGGGCTGTTTTCCAACAAAGCAAAATTTACAGATCACCTGAGAAGACAAAATACCATGGAAAGTAAGAACAACTTAATGCACAACATGGCCTACAGTAATCATATTGGGCCTGAAAAGTGATAATCAGGGTCCGAATTGACGCTTCGCAAATTGCGATTTGCGAAGCGATTTTGAAAATTGTGTGATCTTGCAAAGTAATTTTGATAAATTGCAAAGCTACTTTTTACAGTACATCACACACAATCCGTTTTACAATGTTTTATATCAGAGCGTTATAAGTGGTTTGAAATATACTGTTAAACATTATGTAATGAAATATATATTTTTATGTAACTATTTACTAATGTTTTGGCGCTCAGTAGCCTCCGTTGAGATATGCTTCTAGCTATATTTTTTGCTTGCATTTACAAGGTAACTATCAAAGGGCAATGTGCAAGTCGTGATATTTTTTCACGTGATTTTTTGAAAATTCAGGGGGAGGATAAAATGTGCATTTTAATGTAAAATTGCAAAAGAAAAGAAGTGAAGCTCATTTTTGACAATAATTCGGACCCTGATGATAGAGGGACCCATGGTCTAATTTTCACAAATTACTAAACCAAAGTGTCAATACAATGAGTAAAATCATCTGGCCAAAGGAGTTAAAGGGCAAATTATGTAAGGAGCATTGCTGTACATCCTAATAGATTAAACAAGGGAGACCTTTTCAGATCTTGGTGATTTTGTCAATATTAATATGCAACTGTTTCAAGGATGTCTCTATTTCACTAGAAGACAAGCAGAATTGTACAGGGTTAGATTGCATTAAATTATGATCCTTGTACTATGATGTAGCTAACTCACTGTGTGCATTGCTATACGATTGGATTATCTGGCTTTCTTTTGCCAGAAATGTGAGATTCTGGGGCTTTAGTGAGGTATTGTAGTATTGTTTGGTATATTTTGTGATATATCACTTGTTCATTCCTGTTAGGTGAAAGTTATCAATGTTCTCATTGCTTGAAATATTGCGCGTCTGAGAGAATCCTTCGTGATCATATGAGACACCATAGTAAGTCGAGTAGTTTTTGACTAGTCTGGAAATGAAGTGGAAATCTTACAGTAGGTACAGTATAGTATTTGAGGTTAGGTTTTTATTATTTTTATATTGTATAGATAAGTGTATCCATAGAAAAAAATTTTCACGTTTAAAACACTCACTTGACTGCCTTCGTTCCATTGGACTAATACCAGTATATAGGTTATTTGCAATCACGTGATTTTTAGCCAAATGATGGGCAAGCCACAATTTTTGAGTGCATTATGCAACAATGAAAAAGAGACCGAACAATTATGTTTTCGGTGAAGTCAATTGAAAAGTTTCATTGGCCTTTTGACATACTTTGGTGGCACAGTCGCTAGGACTTTCGCCTTTCACCCGTCACCACTAAGGTTGCAGGCTCAATTCTCTGCTCGGACTCAACTTTCTCATGTGAAAAGAGTCTGTCACCTACTCTGCTGAAAGTTGTAGGTTTTCTCGGGGTACCCCCAGTTTCTTCCTACCAGGAATGTTGACAGGGTGGGCTAGAATAAACAGATTAAGAACCTAATATCACTATTGCTGTAAAGATAAATAGCTTGGGTTAAATATGCACACAAGATGCAGGAAACTGCACATAATTACACAGAATTGTAAATTAGTTATGAAAAGCCCGTGCAGGGATAACTAATTAAATATCATACACACATGCTTGCCAGTCATTGAAAATCTCAAAATCACATGATTTTGAAAACAACGTAATAACATATGTCAGCTTGGTTGTGTTGGCCTAAATCTAAACATTGTGTTTCTTGTTCTCTAGTCAACAACGTGAAATGCTTACTTTGCGACATGACTTGTCCAACTCCATCAGCTCTTCAACATCACATCAATTTTCGACATTCAGATAAAAAACCTTTTTCTTGTGACATGTGTGACACTAGGTAATATTTTTGATGGCATAAAGATTATCCTTAAAAAGTACTTTTTTATGGACGTACACATTATCCTTACATTGTCCTTAAAAAGTACTTTTTTAAAGATGTACACTGTTGGACAGTACTTTTTTAAGTACGTACACTGTTGGAGTCTTGGTTTAGATGGCGACTAGAATGTTAGCTGTTTGCCTTGCTTGATTTCGTGTATTCTGTACAATTTGTACTGTACTGTGTAGCACAATATAGGCACTAAAAATGTACTGAGAGAGCTTCATCTCACTGGCAGAGCAGTCCTGTTAAATTGGTTATCGAAATGAAACACACCTGATTAAATAAGTCGTAGGATGTCAGATGAAATTCACTACCTGAAATTCTAACCACCCTCAGTACTTCTCTAGCAAGGTATAAAGCGAAACCTTTGAGGTTACTCGGTACAAGATGTTGAAGTTCTGTGAATTTTACTGTATTCTCAAAATGCTTGAAATCGTTTACGCATGTGTTTCGTGATCATCGTAAACGCGCAAACATATGGGGTCTTCAAAGGTTTTCTTTTAGTCAATCAACAAATTAACGTTGAAAGTGCTAGTTGCGCTTTACAGATCGGTTTATACTGACAATTTTGATGACTTTCTGCCTTTTAACTACAGCAGTGTACATGCAATTGGGCTGCAATAGTTTCCCCCAAGGGGGAAGTATTTCAGCGCACTTGTTTGATTCTGATCTTTATCACATAAAAGTTGATAGCGGTTATAACAATGAAGAGTTTAAGCTTTCCGTTTTACGACAAATGTCAAACTACAGGTGAGGAAAATTTCCCGATATAAAGACTACTAAGGCGAAGATCTAAGTTAGCACAGAATGCTAAAGCTAGCACAGAATGAGTTAGCACAGAATGCGAAAGAGATGAGAGGCGAAGAAACTCTGCCGAGATAAAACGATTCCCTCCGTTTGTCGTAGTTCTTAAACGTGAAGCTTAAATTCCCTATCAAGAGTGATCGCTTGTGTTAACGAGCTTTCTTATTTCAGCGTTCATGCTTTGCTCGCTTTTGAAATTTATTCTAAATTGTATCTGACCTTAGATTTTAGTTACTTTTTTTAACGTGTACGTTTTTGTAACTGGTGCATGGTACGTTATATCTACAAGGAGACTACACTAAATATTAACTTTTCACAATGGTGTTTTAGCCGATATGAAGACAGGAAAAATGCCACTAAAATTGTTATTCCTAAAGAGATCATTTCCTAAAAAGAGTCTTTACTAACATTTGTAAAATCTTGCAATTCCCCCAAAAACTTTTACGTTCGTCAACAAAGTATGTACAGTAACCTTTTATGCTTTGATTGACTGTAGCTTCAAATCAGTAAGTGACCTACGTCGCCATCAGCAAACCCATAATCCTGTTTACAGCTACAAATGTGAGGAGGATGAATGTCATTACTCCTCTAACACACTTCAGAATTTGAAAAGACACCACAAAGCTTGTCATCAGGTACAATGTTCTGATATTACCTTAAAAAAGTCTGCTTCTGGCCCGGTTGTACGAAGCCCGTTTAGCTTAAACGGTGGGTAAGTCAGAATTGAAAAACACTCCCACACAACTTCTAAAACCTGCGAATCCGATCTTATGCAATAAAACTATATTGTTGTATACTTAACTTATCGTATGCAGCTGGAAAACGTTCAGTTTTTTTGTTCAAGGAATACATAACAATGATTTATATTTTGAGCTTAACCACCGTTTAAGCTATACGCGCTTCGTACAACCGGCCCCTGCTCGTTATTACATTTGTTATGGTTAATAGTAAGGACATGGGAACGAGAATGATTACGTCTTTCAAGGGTCTATTTGACCGTGTGTAAGTCCTACAATCGTACTCGATCCCAGAGTCTCTCATTTTTCCTCCGTTACGTCGTGACTATTCTCTTTTCCGGATGCAGTCTTGGCACCGCAGCTGACTGAATATTTCTACTTTGACGAATCTTTTTCTCTTCTTTCACCAAGCAAAATTGTAGCAAAAAGATTTTTGTTTAAATATTTAACAATTGAACAAACGAGAGAGGAAAAGCCACCTTTCCTTTAGATTAGTAGAATTTTGAATACAAATCACGCATATAGAACAATATGACTGTTCTAAATCCTAATATTGCAACATTGCTTCGCATCTCTTACATCTTCACATCTCTGTGGCAGTCTGTGCCATTGCTTGACTTAGGTAATTGCATATAACTACTGCAAGAACATAGCTAACAGGTTCAATTAGCTTTTATTAAGTTCGCCTTACTTTCACAGAATGTATCAGGAAACCAATATGAATGTCATATTTGTGGTGTGCGCTACTCAAGAGGAACGTCGCTAACAAAGCATTTGAAGAAACAACATACATTTCGCTGGCCTGCTGGACATAATAGGTTCAGGTAATGTACAGCAATAGTTGAATATTTATACACCTTGGACCATGTGACCATGTACAAGCCATTGGTACAAGCACGGCTTCCCTGAAGCCTGTTTTCCACGAGGCAGAATTTTCGCTGCGGAAAATAAATTTACCAAACTGATTGGCTAGCAAAATATTTCCCCCTCGAAGCGAACCAATCACGTTGCTGGGTTTATTTTCCGCACGGAAAATTGCACCTAGTGGAAAACAGGCTTAAATATCATGGTAATCACCCTATCTACTTGATTGCATCCAGTTTTGTAAGGCATGCCGCCTTGCTTTGAAAAAAAGAACAATGAACTCGCATCGCATATTTATTTTGTTTATTAATCATGGAGGTCTACTCGCTACGACGCTCTTAAATTTCTTTCCACTGGTCGCCTGCAATGGTAAAATTTCTGTTTTTATATGTAGCTAAATTAGGCGCTCTTAACAAGGTTATATGAGTATAGAGCGAGTTCATGACTGGTGTGAAAGTACATGGCACGTCTGCCAAGGATGCTATCATTTCACAATACTCCTGGAAATATTTCATGCCCAATTCATGCATATTGAGTCCTGCTTCTAATTTCCATTTGTACTGGGCTTGTTCAGCTCTAAGCATTTCTTCCTGGCTTGGTAATGTCCGTCTTCCAGTTAATACTGACGAAATCCACTGAGCCTGTAGAGCAAAAACTGGAAAAGGAACGATTCTCCGAACAATGCCAACAAAAGACATACTAGGATACTGTATATTAAACACATGATTATGCAACGGCGTCACACGGTTATAAAAAACATCAATTCCACACTCTGGCTGCAGAAACGGGAAAGAGTACTGATAACCTGTGCACAAGATAACAACATTTACTCGCCGTTTTTGCCCACCGTTAATCTCTATAAAACCGTCTGGAGTGCAGGCAGTGATTGTTCCAACAATCTCTTCAACGTTTCCTGGATATTTTGTACATGACTTTTCTCCCAAATGAACAATGTAAATTCTAGCAGCAAAGTTTGCCAAATCGATGCAAATATCAGTTCCAGAGCTACTAGCACCTAAAATAGCCACTGTTTTGTCTTGAAAATCTTCTGGCTTGTCATAGTCGATGCTGTGAATTACCGTTCCGGGAAATCTGTCCAAACCTGCTATCTTAGGAAATCTTGGAATGCTGAAATGGCTAAAAACAAAGCATTATGAAAGCTTTTTGTACAAGGAAAAGCTTTCTGCACATTGTTCTTGCTAAGGATGGTCTATCAGAAGAGGTTCTGTATGCATGCTCATAAGGAAACTGGGATAGACAATTTTGTCAAGGGTACTAAAGGTTGCAATGTGTACTGACATTATTAGAACAAATGTTCATTTTTACTTAGATATTGGAGGACACCACTGATTTATCACGTCCAATTATTGCATGCCTGGTCAAATATTTCTAATCAATTGCCAAACAATTTTAAGCAAAAACTGATAAACTTTAGTTTTCTTTTTTACTTTACCCATTGCAGACCACAACTGCATCAAAGACATTAGTATGTGTAGTGTTGTCTCTCAAGTCCTTCACCATCACTTCCCATCTTTGTTTTTCATCCTGTTTTATCGGTTTAACAGACACAACCTCATGTTGAAGTCTGATCTTTTCAGTCAAACCAAAGTGCTGTGCATAATTTTGTAAGTAACTTCCAACATCTTCAGTAGAAATAAATGATTTGAGATGCAGTGGGAAGGGATAATCTGGAAATTGCATGATTTCTTTAGGAAGGTTTGTCCTAAAATATAAGTGAAAAAATAATGCAGTAGCACCTTCACTTTCAAACTCAGCAAAATTTGGGGTTGGAAACATGCTGTCAGTATTCCATTGGAAAGGCCAGTGGCTAGATGATGTTTGATCAAGAGAACTAACAAAGTAGCGGGTTTACAAGAGAAATTGGTAGTTTCCCACGCCAACTACATGACATGTAAAATTAAATGGTGCTAAACAGAAAAAGTTGAGAACACTCAGCGCACTACCATTAATATCGCACAATTTGGGCTGAAACTGTTGAATCATTTACCTGAGATTTTGGTACATTGGTGTGTTGATTGAATTTTGCTCACGCTTTGTGTATCGCCAAGTTCCTCCAATCCAGCCTGCTTTTTCATAGGCAACGTAATCGATGAGAGGTTCGTTCTTCAGACATCGACATACCACCAGACCTGCGCTTCCTGCACCGATGATTGCAACATGTAGTGTTGACATTGTCTGAAAACTCTACATATAGTGCAGCTGCAGGCTCAAATGTGCAGTTTTATTCAAAGCGACGGTTTTTTACAACAAAAGACGACAAAGGTTCTTTCACAAAAAACTAAAAGTACCGGTTATAATGAAATTATGCAATCAACATCAACAGTCATCGATTAGGTGGCCATCTTGGGAAGTATTCTGAATACTTCATCTCGTGTAAGTATAAGTGCTCAGTGGACTCGTGGGTACAGTGAACTGGGTGGGTATTTGTGACGTGCGCCGGTTGCACGAAGCCAAAACGCTCCGAAACAACTTCTAATTCTTCGAAATCCAGTCTTTAATACGCTATAGCAGCAGCTATAGCTAAGTAAATGACAATTGAGTGCAGTTACAAAATTTCAGCTTTGTTGTTCAAGAAATTCATAATAAAGATTCCTATTTAGAGCTTATTCACTGGTTAAGCTAAAAGCGCTTCATACAACTGGTCCCATTAGGGCCACTACAAGATAAGCCAGTTCCAGTAACGTCAACACGAACTGACATGCCGTAAGCAAGACAACCCCTGGTATTGACAGATAATCTGTAGTGCAATCTCAGCGTAACTTGTTGTAGTATTCTTATTTCAATTTCGCAACTTTTTTCAGATACAAAAAGGATCAGGATGGCATGTATCGCTTGCAAACTGTGAGATTTGAAAGCATTGAATTATCACAGGAACTGGAGGCTTCGCGGAAACAACAGGAGATAGAAGAGCAACTTATCGCTCCGGAAGATGACTGGGAAGCAGTGGAAGTGTCAAATCATCAGTCAGTGGGGGATATTGCATCTCGAGAATATGAAAATCAACCTGAAATCAGGTATGGCCTGTGTAAGGACGAATTATAATGACAACTTTGTAAACCACATGACCGGCTTCGTTCCTAAGACTTTTTCAGTAGCGTTGATCCTGCATAAAGTTTGTTTATGGTCGATTTTCAAAACGATGATTCGGACAGTTTCGATCTTACAAAGTCCAGATATTTTCTGCATAATTTCTTCTGTGCCAAAGTCTTTAATTGCCTTTGCAAGTTTTCAGCTATTAATGGGAATTCCATTTTCATCGAGTTTTGGTTACCAATGAAGAAAACGTTGATTGAGATTCAATAAACGAATCTATGATTATGTTCATATTCATCTGAGGTCATCGTCACTAACAGTGGAGTCAGTAAAACATCTCCGTTCTCCCATGAATTTTGAAAGACGTTTGAAAAACAAGCTCTATAGCCTGCGAGTACAAACTAGATTTGCAACAATTTTTGTGTAGCGACTTTGCCAACTGTAGGAAAGTTAGCCTACTTACTTTCGTAGAACGTTTCCCAAAGTACCAAACTCGTGTAATGAAACTTTGTATACAACTTTCTTTTGTGAAAACACGTCGTGCTCCCTCTTTCAATACACGTACAAATGTACAAAAATCTTATTACGTTGCTCACGATGCATTTTAGAGATCAGTTGACGTCTCACCCTGCTGGAATGGTCTCACAACCTGAGCAAAGTATTATATCTCCTGCGCCAAGTCACCAGCATTTTCTGGATGTATTAAACAGCTTGCATGAACAATATGAAAAAGATACGAGGTGTTGTTCGACTGTTGCAGAGATCTCATCCCATGTGCAGTCAGAAGGTGACGCTCAGTCCACTCTCAGGCCCTCTCAAACACAGTGTTCCCCAGAAGAAGACAGTTTGGACGTACAGGAAGCTGTTTCACTTCTTGCTATGTTAAGACATTCGGGAATCACCTATCAGCAGTAAGGTGATATTTGTTGATTTTGCTGAACAGTTAAGCCGGTTACAGACGAGCAAGTTTTTCTATGACAAGTTTTACTTGACAAGTTTTAATTGCCAATTACGCGTGTG
>JAODVM010387067.1:0-10694 GCA_025400095.1 Phenganax marumi
ATTGTGTAGGCCTTCTGGCCGTGTGGTACTTTCTAGATGTCCTTCGGTCAGTTCGCCCTCATGAACAACGCGTTAACTTTTAGCTATGTATCGAAAGAGCACCGTTAACTTTGGCAAACTGTTATCACGTGTTTTATTTTTAAAGAGCAAGGAAAATGATCCAAACAGACTGTTTCTGAATCGCGGGGGAGCTTTGCTGAAAGAGATGAAGACACGAAGCACCGTGCAGAAAGGCCTGCCCAAGGTGAGTGCATGGTGAGCGTCTTTCACTGCAAGTGGTAATACATGTTTCTTTATGAAAAATTTGTTAAGTATTGCCGGATTTTTCCATTTTATTTAAAAACTGTTTCGAGAATCGTATGATGATCTCGCAGTCACATTCACATTGGCAAATATTCTCAAGGTTGAAGAAGAACTAAAAAGCGCTATAGCAGCTTGGGAACAGGACAACGAAAATGTGTTTTTAGTCCATGGTGAAAGATATCTGGAGGTGATGAGAAACCAGTGGCTCAACCATGAAGAAGTAAAGAAAAGAGCGGTCGCAGAAAGGGTAATATAGTGTGCATGTGCATTGATATTCTATTGTGAAAGAAGCTTGTGGGTTCGCTTTTACCTATTTGTTAGGGTATCACACATGGAAATAGCTCAACTGTCGCACAAATATCGAGTTGATCTTCAGAAATTGTCATGAAACTACAAACCAGAAATGCAGATCTTGTTCGCTATAACGACGTAGTTTGTTCGTTTTTGTAGCAAAAAGCGAAAAAGGAGACACTTGACAAAGAAATGGTTTACGGTTGCACGCCTACGAAAAAGTGAGTACTTCATGTATATACGTAACGAGTACTACTTCGGAATATCTTTACTATATTTAGACCTTTTACGCAGGAATAGTCCGTAGGAGTTACGTTATATATAAATGATAGCGAAGCTCAGTAGCCAAACAAATAATTACCTGTGATGATTCAGCCCCTTGAATCGCATCGATTTAAAAATGATACAATCTTAACGTAAACGATATTGTGCCAATTGTAGAGCTACGCCTGCAGTCAAAACTCCCCTGTGCAAACGACTTCGGTCCAGCAAGGTATCGATATATCCCACAAAATATGTTATGTGATCAAATTCTGTATCAGTGAAAGACGTTAGTAAAATCCAATTTCGTTCACTTGTTTTCTAGATGAATTCAACTACGAGCTCAACTGCTACTACTCCGTCGCGGTTAATGCAATCAAGTGTGGTCGGCAGATCACCGTTGACGCCACGTAAGAATCTCTTGTCTGCTTTACACAAGCCTCCAAAAGTTGTCAGTGGAAAAGTAACCAAGGTTTGTGTTCTTAAACTGTTGCTTTTTCTGCAACTAAAATATTTAGTTGGACTCGCGTTTAAGAACATTATCGCCAGAGACGAAAATGTTTACCTCGTATGATTGTATCAATATCCTTTTAACTAAGACATTGACTGATGGCCTGCTTACAGTGAGGTAAGAAGTTATAGACACAAGAAAGTGAAAATTGTCAAATATTAGCCATGTTGAAAACAATTAGTTAAAATTTGGTTGTTCGAATTAGGAAAAGAGCTTATAGGTAGCGAAAACCTCTTTTTTTGTACATTTTTCAGAATACTTTACAGTAACCCGTGAAAAATATGATTGAAATTTCGCGTATTTATTACTCTGACTCGTACAATTTCGTCCCGGTGAGCGAACATGTTCTTGCATTGATTATCTTTGGGCTTTCTTTCTCGTAGAGTCAAAGAAGACGTTCAGCGCGGCTTTCGAAGAAACTGGCGAAAAAAGTTTCAACGAGAGCACTTAATACGACTTCATCTGGCTCAAGAGACTCAACAATTATTGTGGCGCGATCAGGCGATGTTGACAGCAAAGAATCTTTATCATCTTGTACGTCTTATTCTGAATTTACAGTGAGTACTCGACAGCCAAAAAACTAGCTATACTACAACGATATGCATTGCTAGAATCTTTCTATCAAAACTTGAACAGCGTATCGTACAGCATAGTAATGTATCGCATTGTATTATATATTGTATTGTGTTGTTTTATATTGTTTGTATCGCATTGTATACTGCATTGTACTGTATTGCATAAGTTTTGTATCGTTTCATTTGTGCCATTTGTGTTGGATTCTATTTCGCAATCTTATCAAATTTTCGAATTTCATGGGAAAATACGACGTCGCATGCAATATTTTGGCTTTCCCGTTCCGCTTACTCCGTATCAAATGAAATTTTGTCCGGCTAAATTGGGCGGTTTGTCTTTGCGTTTACACGAGACTGCCGTATCTAGACGACTTTTTGTCCACTTGGCGATCCTTCCGCGCAAGTTTTTGTCCATTTAAAATCGGCACCGTATAAACGCAACAATCAATGCAAGTTTTTTGCCTGACAAAAATTCATGCGGTACGGTGGAAACGGAGCTTTTTTACTATTTATCTCGATTCATATATTTTTATTTTTTAATCATAATTGCGTTAATGCATTATATTTCAGAGTGGTTTACGGGGCCAAGAACCAACAGAAGTATTAAATAGTACTCGTTCTCAAATGGTCACATTTGTGTGAGTCAAGTATTGCTTGCAGTGGCTGTGAGCCGCCTGTAAATGAGGTGAATCTGATGCTACCTGCTGCACTTGTATATAATGATTTTTTAGAACGTAACTGGAGTAACACATGGAATTACATATATATAATCGTGCACATAAACCAATAACAGTATTGCTATTATAGTCATATAAACGTGCTTTTAATCTTTGTCATGTACTATATATGCCACCTAAAGGTTTTGCCCGGCAAGGTCCTGCTCCAATTGTTGCCACCAAGGAGCCGAGGAACATTCTCTTTGTAGATGATGCATGGACGTGCATGCATTGCACACCGTGCCTGGTGTTGGAAAGTATTTCTCACAAGCAGTATATTCTAAATTACCAATCAGTAGCAACTAGCTTCAGGTGTGTGTGCAACAACCTGGGTGAATATATTTAGCATATATAGATGAATTTATAGTTTTATTCTGTATTGTCTTATTGTGTAAGAGCTCTGTGACTCTGGCTTTTCTACATAATTCGTCTTGAACTTGTCAAGTACACTAATTTCGTATCTACAATATTATATTTATTTACAGATACATAATAGTGTATAAACTAATTTATAGATAACCTCTTGAACCGAAATATGTATGGTATATACCATTCCTGTTTTCCATCTTTCCTTTTGCGTTTCAATTTATAGAAAACCTGGCTATGATTTCAAGCAATTTACAGAACATCCATGAACTTAGTAAACGTCATAAATATTCCTTAAGTGGAATACCTAAGATCTCGAGAGGCCTTTAACAAGTTCTCAACTTTCAAGAGGACAGAAAATCAGTAGGTCATTGTCGAGTTTCCTCAGGCGTGGGTCAAACGTCGCTCTTCTCATTTGCCGAACATAATGCAAATGAGCTAGTCTATGTCTGAGCTCATTTGCGTTAGTTTCGGTAAATGAAGAGCAACGGGGCCTTCGAAAAGATAGTCATGCATGATGGCTGCCCCTCTCTTTAAAATGAGATCGTAGATGATCGTCCCTGACAAGCAGTTAATTAACAGTGTCAGCAATACCTGCAACGACGAGGAAGTGGTACTCCTAGTCTTTTCCCTACAAAATGTTGTTTTAGCAGTAAACAGTTGTTTATAGTTTGTTTATACAAATTGTTGTGTCTCGCGGATATGCAGTCTATTTTCGGTTTAGCATTCACCTCCGTTCAAAAAATAAGTACTAGACTACGAAATGGAAAAAAATATTAACTGACCTTGCACGTTTCATTTCATATATTTATTACATTTTTAGACCAGTCTCAGTTTGTTGCTATTCATTTCAGTAGAATGAACGTACATATTTTAATTGTAACAATATATCCCGCAAAAGTCTTTATGAAATTCTTTTTGGGCAAGCTTAACAGCTACAATTACCAATTAATTTCCCAACGGGTACAACAATTGCTTGCAATTTACTGTAATTTTTATCCATTTTTTTCCAGTTTTATCCATTATTTACGCTAGAGACAACTTACTTTTTAGTGCAATTTGTTTCTATAGTGCCCATAAACATGGCAGACAGTTGATGATAAGAACCCTGCAATATTACCGTCATATTTATACTGTTTGACTTCCCATTCACTTTGAGAAGCCAGTAACTACAGCTCCAGTGAGAGCAAGGCAAATCGCTGCGCCAAGAAGAACAAAATTTTTCCATCCCTGTCAAAACAAGTTTTCCACGTATTGTACTTTAGTTTTCACAATAAATCTCTAGTCTTCACATTTTTCCTGCACATTGAATCTTCAAGCTTTTTCGGTGAAGGCTAGAAAGACCCTGGGCAGTTGTCTAGTCTACAACGAACACGAATTTCGTGCTCATCTTCTCGCCCAGGCCTTCTAGGCTCGGACACGAGCGATAACGTAACTGGATCGAACGAGGCAGTATAACGTCACGAGCTCGTGGGCACAAAAGGCCTAGGGACTAGACAGGACGCGAGCATGATTGACTGGTACCTTAATTTCCCTGAATACAAATACTCCCCATATCGAAGCAATAACTCCTGGTCCCTATTTAAAATATAAAATATTAATATTACTGCAGCAAAAATATAACTATACTGTATAGTAACGAGAAAAATGACAGAACCGGAGTGTTGGCGTCTTCCGGACTACTTTTGTACTAACAAAAGGAATATACGTACTGTTGTTACAATAGGAAAACTTATGGATTCTGATAAATAGGTATTTGCAACAAACCACGAAACTGAAAAAACATGAAATTAGTGGAATAATATACAGTGGTTTGTAATGATAGTTGTTTCACTGAAAAAATGACAATCTATACATTAAACATACGTCGTCCACGGTCGGCGTTGTGATGACTGCGATATTGGCGATAGATGAGAACATGCTTTAAATATCGTCAGCGACTATCGCCGATCCAATGGCAGAAAACAAAATAGTTTCTTTCAGGCGATAGTCGCCGACGGCTCCGAGAGACTTAAGCCTGGTTTCCATATAGTGGTAACTCGTAAACGTCGTAAAGATAGAGTCAACGAACTTTCTAAACAACCAAGATAAAGCATTTTAAAACAAACTATTAGCAAAGCAATTATTAGTGGACAACATGCATGTTTTCTTTCAGATATACTGCCAAGAAGATAGCATATTTTGGCCGTTGAGAGATACCGTGACTCTATCTTTACGCCGTTTCCGTCTATATGGAAACCAGGCTTTAATTATGTGAGCTAAGTCATTCTGACGCTACAACCACTGCACATGCAGTTTTCATCGCGTTTGTATTTCAACAAATACATAGATGCAAAACTTTAAAGTGGCTGACATAAAAAACACCACTTTATAGTCTGTACTTGAAATAATACACTGCAGATGCTTTTTCATTACATATACGCAAGAACGCAAAACAAACAAGATGACCTACCATTCCCAATCGCCCACAAAATTCCAGATAAAAAACCTGGCGCAACAGCCGAAGGATATAAATTTGGTTTATTCCTCTTGTGAATACAGTAGATAAGAAAATATACAGTGCTGGCCAAAAGCGTACCAGAAAATTGCGAGAACACGTACTGGAGTCCTGTTTTGAACAAACAAAACAGAATGGTATTTTCTGATTGACGAATAATATGCAGTAAATTACAAACATTTTCTATGAAAGGAGTCGGTATAAGCTTCTCCTGGGAACACAAAGCATAGCTACAACTGCGCGCACTTGAAAGCTGCACCACATAAGAACCCAAAAGTTAGAAACTAAGGGTTTAAGATAGCCTCGTACCCGGGATCTCTCTTAGCTAGCTACTTTAAAGAGGCTGAGTGTAAAATAGCCTGTGCTCTCACGGTGCAGAAGCATTGCCACTAATCTTTTAAAACTTGCTCTATACGACCATATTGCAAGGCTTTTTAGATAAGTGCACAATATACAGAGACTACAGCAATTTTGCACCATATCCGTCGAAACGATGTAACTACGAAAGAGAAAACATTTTCCTTGTTTTTCACGCGTCCAAGTTGGGGAGAAACGAGAAATTATAACCTTTTAGAAATACGGAGAGTATGTTTTCTACTTCCTCTATTGAATAACCTTTTAAAAACAATAAAAACAAAAATTATTGATTTTTATTGCATTCTTTCACATATTTGTTCTAGTTTATACGTTCATCAATTTTTTCAATATTCATTTTTCTTCTTTATATTCAGTTGTCTTGAAGAATCCCGCGCGAATATTATAGCGTGTTTCTATATCTCGATGTTTCTATGGAGTTACAGAAACACGCGCCTGCCTTCAACCAGTCACTGCCCGCGTTTTTAAAAGGTTATTTTTTAACGTGAAATATTTAATGCATCATCGTACCATCATCAGGAGCATCTGCATTTCTTTTCTGGATGACATAGACAGGTACAAAACTTATACCATACAAAAAGCCAGACATCACCGACAAAGATATTCCGCTAAAATTAAAACAATTTCAACACCTGACAAAAACGTCACCGTTAAAACTTAATTACATATATAATCTGCGTAGTATTGATTCAACTGATTCAGGGAAATCAGAAGCAGAGTTAGGAAAGTTTTATAAATGGTCAGATGATTTTGCAAGGGCATGCTTTTTCCCTGGGGACTAACAAGAATTCCACGACGCGACGACGAATATCTGATTTACTTTAATTACGTTGAAAATAATGTTTGCAATTGAAATAGCATTCCTAACATTACAGAAACATTTAAGTACTATTATGCTCTACCAACAGTGGAGACAGCCTCTGTTAATTGCATTTCCCCAAAATGATAGAGCACGTCCTGGTTCTCGCTCCGTTGAGGGGGGGGGGCATAATTTTTCAGAACTTTCGTCGTAAACTTAATGCAGTGGGTATCCGAGACTGATTATTTACATCGAATCACAGAGAAAGTTTCCTTGTATGAGATTCGTAATACAGACTACTGTAGCAACAAAAATGTTCTCTTCAGTGTTTGTGAACTTGTATTGAAAATAAAAAGGGTTTGTTTTAACTGTCACATCGTTTGAGCTCGCGTCATGAGATCTAAAGGTCCCAAAAAAATGGACAAAGTAGTCAGTGCAAAATTTCATCTCCGATGAAATTCTGTATACATATTTTCGCCGCTATTAAAGCCTGGTTGTATGATGTTTCCGCCGGCAACCGCATCGGCGATAGTCGCCGACAACATTTAAAGAATGTACTCATATCTCGCCGAAGTCGCGAAGCTCTCATCGGCGATATTCGGAGACCTATGAAAACTGGTCAGGCGTTTAGAATATGCGATCCGTAAGACATGAAGCTACACAAAATACTTACATAAATCGCCTCTGAGTTTTTGAAAAACGATCTACCCAAGATGAATCATCATTTTTGTTCATGTAAGAAAGTAGAGACACGCTTTCGTCTTCGATCGTCCCAGTATCTTGGACGCTTATTTCGCCACGATCATTACCAAAAATTGCCTAAATGTTGGAGGTAGTATGCAGTCGAATCCAGCTCTATTAAAGGGGTCATTATTGGGAATTGCTTTGCAGCCGGTAAAAACAGGTATCCGCTAAAAAGGGGTGCGAAAAAAGGCAAACCTTAGCCTTGTGATAATGCTGAGACCGACTTGCAAAACTGCGCGGGTGTCAAGTAACACGCCCGCAAACTGGGGCCGGTTGTATAAAACTCTTAACTACATTTTGGGTAGTTAAATCGTAGTTAACTCAAAAATACACGATTCTGATTGGGCAATTCTGTCACTAACTATAGTTAAAAGTTACCTACACATATTTATACAACTGGCCCCTGGCCGTTAATTAATAGCGCAATAAGTACCATGAAACAGCACCTGCGACGGGCATTTACTTTCTACTCGGGGTGCGCGCTTTGTGGAGAACTGATTAAAAGAGGCTCGACCGCGTAATAAATGTCAAAAATATTTTGGTTACATAAAGAAAGTGTTATAAACATATTCCCTACCAGCTGCCGTCCGTAATTAAGGAGAAAGAGAGTGAGAAACTTAGAAAAAAAAATAAAGACTCATCATACTCTGTCAGAATCCACATTTCCTGAAGAATCTTCACTTTTGACGAAAACAAATATTCCAAGACTACGACAAGAAAAAAATGAAAGAAAGTTGGTAATGCCATAATCCATGCTAAGGTTTGTTTCAGTTCGTGAAACAATTATGAAACTTCCTTGTTCTAAAAACCTGTAGATATCGAGTAGTACTCAAACAAAATGCACTCTTCATCACTACTTCCATTGGAAGTTGAGGATAAAGCTGTAGTTCGGTAACACACAGGGTATCATAAGAATAAACTAGTTCGCTGTGTAAATCTTCCTTTGCTCATGATCTGAATTTCTAGCAGTAAAAGAATGTGCTTTCAACTAGCAATTTTTAATAGACGAGCATTCGCTGGTTATTTTACTCCGCAATGATTGATAACGACATGAGAAAACCAATTTGGTGTATTTGACGCATACAGTAGCAACCTGTAAATTAGTTTCAATTAAATTGAGCAAAAATTTACAGTGATAAGGATGCGAGACATTACCGGGTCTCTTACTTTCACCATTGCGTGGGGACAATTATTTAAAACTTGGTTAGCATATTTCTTGAATTATGTCGTGCTGAAATCCTTGGGAAAACGTCGATTTATAGTACTGCGCGTTAAAGAAATTTACCTCGCCATAGCTAAGAAAACTCCAGCATAATTCATTGCAGAATGCTGTACTGGTTGTTCGCATATTAAACCAAATGTTCCAAACCTACGGAAAAAGAAAAATGAACATACAGGAGATTTGAATAAACATAAACATAGCATGAGAATGTTACAATGTTAAAGCTTAACCACTTCTTATTCTTGTTCACAATTTGAAATATGTGGAAGAGTTTGGGAGAAACTGCACGTCGGAATTTTGAAGCCGTTTGAGGTGGCAACCTATTTCTGCCTTAAAAACAGTCCTTTCAAAATAGCAGGTCGCTTTATACACTATAAACTTCCTAGAAGCACAACACGAAAGAAACTAGATTTTACCACTAAGCGATTTCATACCTGCCTGTTGCCCATCCTGCAAAGAGATTAAGAATTCCCCAAATCAATAAACCCATCGCTAAACCAATGGTTTTAATAATAGGTACAACACACATGTTTCCAGTGCCCCAAATGGCTCCTCCAACCATTGCCAAAGGAAAAAATTCCCTTTTATCTCCATTATAAAGATGGACAAATAATCCAACAGTCCATATTCCCAGACAAAGTATCCATTGGAAAAAAACTCCTAAACCAAGCAGGCAAATAAAAATTCAAACTCATTGATCCATGACTGACTCTGAATCACCATACAGGTTATAACCATGCAAAGTTGCCATAATATCAACCCATGAACCATGCAGCTAATTGCAGCTTCATGGGTTAAACTAAACTACAGCCGAACCAGTATATCATCGTGCTGTATTAAGTGGCCTCTTTTCAAAGTCCCAATGTTTTTTCTACAGAAGTACTTATCACCCGTTTTAAGTGGCCACCTGTATTAAGCCACCTTGGCCACAGTTTTTCAGTCCATTTCTGGCTTTTACTTTTATTCTACCTGTATTAAGCAATCACCCTCAAAATAATGAAACTCAAAAATATTTGAGTAAACATACATAACACATTTATAACTTATATAAATACTACAGAGTTAATAAGATTGTACATATTGTTAAATTTTGTAACTTTTTACATTAAGATTATGCAAATGAGATCACCCGATTGCGCCAGAACATACATTTACCTTACTACCGTTGATCAAATTTTGGGCATGCCCAAATCACCCCCCTGTGGAGTATTTTTGGTCAACTTGTATTAAGTGGCCCCCTTTCAAAGTCCCGAGTGTGGCCGTTTTACACAGGTTTGACTGTATCTGTCAAGATAATTAGATTTCTTATTGTCCCATCAAGAGACCATGCACCCTAGTCTAGTGCATCCTAAGTACTTATGTAATGAATTTAGCAATTTGCAGCTTTAATAATGGTATTTATATTTACAAACACAAAATGGACATACCATCTCCAGTTGTTATTTTCTTGACTGGAATTAAATTACTGCCAAACATAAGGATTGCTATAAAAGCAGCAATATAGCCAGCAGTTGGAGATAGCTGTGATGTCTTCTGCTGACGTTGTTCACATATTGAAGTATTTGAAGCATTTGAAGCATTGTGCTTTGATTTTCCAAGGTCATCTAACAATAAGAAATAGAAACATTTTCCTTGTTTCAATAGAGTGTTAGAACTACACAATACACCCCTGTGAACTTGCTCTGTCTAACACATTGTCTAAAATTAGACTCACTATTGCAGCATACTGTCAAAGTGTTTCAACTATTTCTCAAGATTCCAAAGCAAAATTCCAACTTTGTTACTATTTTTTAACAATTTTGAGAACTGGAGTTGTTGATTGATTTCTTGCACAAGCTTTAATTCCATGCAAGAGCTTTAAATTTTAGTCAGGCAAATGAATTTTCAGCATTCCCTTCTTTGAAAAACATGATTACTTCAAACATTGCAGTACATGCTGTCCAAATTGCATTGCTGAAATGCAACTTTGTTTTGGATTGGCCATGCAGTAGAATAAGTCAGCTGGATGGTGGATCCAGGATGCATTTTATGTATGAC
>JAODVM010387178.1:0-10693 GCA_025400095.1 Phenganax marumi
GCGGGATTTTAATCATGAAAGATTTTTTGGGATTTTCAGCGAAGTGTACGAAGATTTTCAGAGTAATTTACCCCTCGAGTGAATGAGATAGAAAATTTGAGCTCTCTATTTTGGTGTAAAATAGTTGAAGTTAGTAAAATTACTTTTGGAAATTTGATAGATATGTAAAAAATTTCATTTGAAGCTTCGTTGCAAGAAGTCGTACACTGATCAATATTTTGATTGCAGGATCCCACTTTTGTGGTAATACAAACTATCGCAGTCAGGGATTGTACATGTTGTGAGTCTTGAAGAAGAATTGTAATATGCTCCTTATGCAAAACTTTCATTTTCATTTATTTGAAGTGCCTCTATTAAGGTCAGTTACAAGTCTTCTGTAACTACTTCAGATATTATAAATATTATTATTTTGCTGACGTTTCGATCTCGTACTCAAGCCCCAACGTCAGCTCGCTTCGTTGAAAATGAGCGGGAAAATTTTCTTGAACCGCATGGCTGACAACAGATTCCATGATATACTCTCTTTATTGGACCAAAACCGCTTTATGAAATCAAAATAGTAAAGGTTTGTTGCATCTATCCGTTACTTTCTTGTTATTTTAAGTTATACATGTTATATTGCGGCTAAATATTAGTATTTTAACATGAAATTTTTCCCGACCAAACCACGTTTGAAAGCTGGCTTTGTTTATAGGCCCGGTTTACACTGTCAAAGTTTCTGCGATCAGAGCGGGAATTTTGGACAGGTAACTCCTAAGTTTTGAAGGATTTGCCAAAAATATTTAAGGTAACTAAAACAGTGCTCAACAAGGAACTACTTCACATTGATATTTCGTACAAATTTTCAGAACATAGAATTTCTCGGTGAAAAATTCCTACTTTGATCACAGAAACTTTGACAGTGTAAACCGGGCCTTAGAATGGTGTTCTGCCAGTCTTAAGGAGCTTAATACTTTTTTATTCGTTTGATTGTGTAATAAACAACTATAGGATTCGGTTTCGCCAGAATTATCCAAATCTCAGTCATTGTTATTTGCCTCAGCTGCGCTTCGCTAAGGAGTAACCATTTAGTGAATATTTATATTTATTTCTACAAAGAACTGTTTAAACACCTTAGCAACTTCCACTTTGCATTTTGGCTGGTTGCTTGTCATAGCGAAATGATGGTGTTTTTCACAATTTTTTCAAAAAATTATAAAACTTGTTTTTAGTGTTCAAACGGTTCTTTTTGGAAATATTTAAAATAGGCGTGCACCACGCTTAAAATGTTTGTAAAAGCTGTATTTTGTCACCAAGACAAAATTGTTATTCATAAGCAATTAATTATATACATGTTACATTTTTGAAACATTTTATATGTGTGCGCATTATATGAGTGCACAATGAAATATCCGTTGACCAATAATTGCATTTAAACACGTAGGAATATTTTCCACTGAGGAAAATTATCCGGAGGATACAACGGGGCAGGAAAATTTTCTTTGGGTTAAATTCAGCTACAATTCAAAGTCTACAATCACAGAATAAAGGTCTATACAGAACGGTCGCTCAGCAGGCAATCTATACAGGTTTTTTAATGCAAAAGTATGCAGTTTGCTGGCCAGAGCAGCGGCGGACGTACCAGTTCTGTGTGTTTATTGGCTAGAAAAAAGCAATTGACTGGCCAGACTAATGGCGAAGAACATGCGCAGTGCGATATACGTTCTCTCTATAGATCTTTATTCTATCCTGGGGATTTCTGCTCAGTGGAAACTGGTCTAGAGTTTATTTACTTTAAGTCAAAAGTGAACACTTTCTGATTTCCCGTAGTTGTGACAGAATGCGTCACAACTCTCTCACGAGTCAAAACATTATTTTTTCCATCTGTGATGTGCGACGAATTTTGACTTGAGACCGATGCACTATGAGGCTTGAAACTTGAGTAATAACTGCGGTGATTCGCAGCGCGTGATTGGGTCACGACATCACCTTGGACCGAGTCGATGTCGTGAGAATGCGTGCTCGCGGTCTCAGATGCCGTGCGGTATTTCCATATCTTGGTGGTACCACTTGTATGGCTAGCGGTCTCACTCTCCCGTGGCATTGTGGCTGCATTAGTGTAACTTATCCCTTCAAAAACTTCTTCAGAAAAGGACTTGTGCTGAACCTATATGAAATTAATTGTTGTGAATTATAATTTCCTGTTCGCCAAGTTTGCAAACAATGATTTCGAGGAGTATGTCTTTATCATGCACTAGTTTTTGCATTTACATAAACAAAATGCTAAAACAAAATTTGGACCAAGTCTCCAAACCATATCGTCAACGACTGTAACTTGTCTTCACCGTGCACAAGTTTGAGTTAATATTGAACAAAAAAAAACGAACAAAGACTTTGGTGAAGCCTCTAAACCACATTATCAATTACTATGTATCACCATCCAAACGTTTGCATCAAAATGAAGGCGCTAAACCACATGCACAGCGCAAAGACTCTGATTTAGTTTGGAGTTTCTAAATCATATCAATGCATCAAATTGAAGTCATGTAATTACTTGCGTTTATTAGGAAGTTTAAATAAGTTTAAATAGTTTTCTAGTTTAAATAGTCTGAATGGAAGTTTACATAGTTTTCGAACCTCGTGGCGAACTGTTATAGATCCAGTGGTGGAGCTAGCGATGACTGATGGAGCCGGCTCGGGCTTAGTCTCCGAATGCACCTCGGAACTCTGGTCCCCAGCCTTTGGAAAAGCATAGCTTCTCCTTACCGCGTACATGTTGTACGACTTCGGCCATTCTGCCTTGTGATCGTCAGCATCGTCGTTGCTGTAGTAACTAATTCTTGGACCCTGATTGGTCCCTGGGTTGCCATAGAAACCGGCGTTAGTGTCGCTTTCGAGTGCGTGGTTATGGTACTGGTTGTTAGTTTTGGATGTTGGGATTTCAGAGTTTGAGCCTTTTGATGTTGACTTGCGACTTTGGACGGTTTTGAACATGATGCAAAGTAGTATGATTGTTAATATGAGAAGAACAACGGCCGCTGCCAGTAGTATTGCGGCTAGTATCACTTCTTCACTCATCTGAAAAAACACAAATTAATTATAAATATTTGTAAATATAGTCAAAATTTATGAAACATTTTGAATTTCGTTTGGATTACCAATCCCAGCTGTGGTTTGTTAAATCATAAGTTCTTTGAACGTTTTCATGGTGGTAAACTATCTAATACAAAGTTTTGTGGAAACACCACGTAAATAAATAAATAAATTAATAAATAAATAAATAAATAAATAAATTTACGTAGTGTTTCCACAAAACTTTGCATTAGAATGTTAAATCATACTCAAATGAAAAGTTAATTTGTCAAAAATTCCATGGGCAAATTATCATCAGGAGTTTATGCTAAATTTTTAAGGAATTTCAAGCTAACTTTTTTAGGAGTTACATTCTAAGTTTCTTGTTTGATTTTCTTTCGGTAGTTGTTGATAAACAAAAAATCTTTTGTGTATTGGAATTTGGAAATCATTTTTTTCATTGATTACTAACAATGGTTCGGAGAACGTTACCGATGAATAAAAACTGCTGTATATTGCTCTTTAGTGAATACAAATAAAAACAACAAAAAGGATTTTGACATATATTTAATTCATCATATTACTATGCAATTATTCTGATAATTAGCATGCACTCGGATGAAAAGCAGGATGTGCTTGAGGAATTTGGCACGATTGTTTTAGTTGAAATTGTTCGTTACCAACCTTGAACACTCGGAAATTATGACTTTATACAAAAGACAAATACTGAGAGCTGTGAGAGGCAAGAAAATGGAACTGCTTGCGAGTTGCGGAGCTCAAAAACACATCTATATCACTATAATTTTTATTTCTTCGTTCAACAGTGCAACCCTGGTGCATTTGAATGAGAAAGCTTAAAGGAGAGCGAACAAGCTTGAATTCATATGGCTGCATGGAAATTGAAGGTTAGAACCGATACTCTGCTATACTTCAGTATCGACCCATGTTAACTAATCCAGAATCCGACTTTTTTTGCTTTGGAATCCGGAATCCGGTGGTTTGGAATTCGGAATCCAGACAGTGGAATCCAGAATCCAAACATTTTACGGAATCCAGAATCCAAACTTCTGGTTCTTCTGGAATCCACCAGTGATCTGAAATCCAGAATCCAATCGAGTTCAAGCAGTGGAATCCGGAATCCAAAAACCTCTTGGATTACGTTACCTGGGGTCGAAAGCTATTTCATTCATGACCGTTCCTTGAACAACTATGATGGTGGGGATAGTAATAGTTGTCCGGCTACATTTCGAGATTTTTTTCGATAAGAAAATATACCCAACCAAATGTCTTATCGACCGATTGTCTGATTATAATTAAGAACTGGTTCAGTCTATTTGGAGTTACTTCATCAAAGGGTGTCTTGACACTCTAACAACTTATTTCTTGAATTTCAAAATCCAAAACTAAAACGAAAGATCTTTCCAGCAATGTTACAGCTGGCAAACTATACCAACTCATTGCCAAATTATATATATATTTATTTCATAAAAAAAACACTATTACAAGAGTACATGAGCATGCAACATCTAACACTTGATCCAACAGTTTAAATATCTTTATACAAATGTGACGAATAACCGTTTGATGCTGGTTGTACTGCTAAGCTGTCATATAGATAGAGTATGTCATGAAAATATTTCGATGTTACTCTCATAATAGATTTATCTTTAATATTAAATACATATCGAAATATTTCCTTAGCGTTAAACAAGTGAAAAGCTTCATTTACATCGTACAAATCGTTTATGAAGTTATATCTAAGGTTTTTAAACTTCACGTTAGTGCAGTAATGAAATTCATCAACGACTGACTTCATTACTATTACATAGATACATTATATGAACTTGCAAAAGCCTGAATTCAAGTAGCAGTGCATTTTAGTACAATCGTTCTCGTAATGGTAATGTATATTGAAATATTCGAATACGTGGCTAAGTTATAAAAACAATTAGTATAGATTCTTCAGTTAACCGAATAAGCTACAATTGCTATCTACCAAAAAATATAAAGTAACATAGTTACAATTTAGATCTAAATATACCGGCAATATATTAAAAGATAGCTATAAACTGAATTGATACAATATCTTTCTATAATAAAGCCGACATAATAACCAGGAAGCTTTTTGTTAGAATTAAAAATACCTTTGGCTAAATTTCGCTCTTCTTGGGCGAAAACTACTCCAGGATTCTGCAAAAATGTTTCTCAAGGTCTATCCCGTTTTGTAAACAATGTTTTTCTACCAGAAGTGGTCCTCAATTACAACCAAGGCCGCAAAACGTTATCGTGTGTTGACTTCGTCAAGCTTCAGTAACATACGAGGAGTTTTGTTATAAAAGAACTCGACTTTTTGGAACCGAGAGGCTTTTATTCCTCTCTGTAGGAAGTCTTTGATCGAATATTTTTAATGAATGTTAATTGCTGTTGTGATTGGCCCTATTTGACACAAATAATGAGTTTATAGTCTGGTACTGTTAAAAGTGTAGCTGATGGTGATATACGGTAGACACATATGTACATTAGGACTCAAACACAAGCAGTTGCAAAAAATTCAACAATAGTCTTTTGCCCGGAACTAACAAGAAGAGGCCCTATTGGGCAGTAGTACTGCCCACTATAGAGTCAGTTGCCAAGAGCTTGCCACAAATTTATTCATACATTTTAAATAAATTTGTTAATCATTCGAGTAACAATGGCAACAATCTATAAATTCATGCGGAGTTCATGTTTTCCATGTAGTTATACAACTCAATGTACTTGTAAATGTTCATCGAAATCAATTTACTATAGCGTTCCTGCTAAAATCAGATCAGTGTTTTTTGCCCGTTTCTTATTGACTAAAGAGTCGACAACTTTGGAAAATTCGCAACACTGCCTTCAAACATCATACGAAGAAAAGCGAATATTTCTACATTAAGTTTGTTTTTGAATGCGGAACTGGTCTTCAAACAAAGTTTTACGGAAAATTTTGGGTTTTCCACACAGCGGAAGTGTGATATTCAAGTGTTCCGGAACAAAAGTGGCAACAGTCACTGCTGTGCAAAAGTACTTCCGCTATCAACTTACAGAAACGGCAGACATTGTGTGCAAATGCGTTTCTTTGCAAAGTTTGCCAGTAAAACGGCTAAATTTCGCTCGAATTGTGACTACAGATGGGTTTGGAAAGGTACGAAGGCTACGAAGACGATCGGTTCAAGTCGAAGGTTCCCGAAGACCTTCATTGTCCTATCTGTTATAACGTCTTGAAGCAACCTAGGCAATGTCGCGAAAATGAGCACCATTTCTGCGAGTATTGCATCATGGAACATCTCAAGGTATCGCGTGATTGCCCCGTGTGCCAGGACTATTTGTCGACCGAAACTTTAAAGAAGCCTTCACGATTTGTCACGAATAGTCTTGACATTTTTGAAATTTCTTGCGATAACGCCGCCCGCGGTTGCACGGCGGTTGTTCCCTTGGAAGAGCTTCGACATCACGTTGCCAAGTGTGATCACGCATTGGTCACGTGTGAGAATCATGGCTGTCACGTGCAAGTAAAACGAAAAGACAAAGAGATGCATGAGAAATTGGTTTGTGAATTTCGTGAAATAACGTGTGCGAGATGTAAAAGGTTGCAGACAGAGATTTTCTGTTATCGACTGGTTGTTTTCAGTTTATTGGTGATGTTTTTGGGATATTGCATTGAAGTTTTTCGAAACATGTCATAGCCAGTGTATTGTCATTCGATAACAGCATTCAGTAATAGTGTGAGCCATTCTCTAATGAGGGTATAAAGGGTAAATAACGACGTCATTTCATGTCACCAATCTGGTCGTATTGTCATACTCATATTTGTCTGTTACGCACTGTAAACGACTTTGTGATATCTTCACTGCGCCATACATTATTTAATATATGACGTACTGTGATAATTTTGTCACGTTCATGTTTCATGACCGGACGAAAAATTCGAAGCAAAGTTGCAATTAAAACGTTCAGTGTCAGTAACAGCGTTTGATAAACATTACCTAAGTTTCGTAAAAGTCATCACAACTATAACTAATCCCAATTGTAAGAGCATTTAGTTTTATATCTAGTTGATTGTGATATTATTGAGGGTAGAAGACTTTTGCACGATGACCTGGGGCAGGTTGTATAATGCTCCTAACTACGTTTTAGCTGTGATTTTGTAGTTAAGAAGAGGTTAAATATTCAATACGGGATTTTGGTTAGTTGATGTTGGTACTTAACTATACAATTAACTTTAACTACGTTTTTATAAAACCGGGCTCAGAAAGGACCAAAGGTTCTGCCTCTAAGATGCAGACGCGGCGCTATGACCACCCAGCAAAAGGGTAAGCGGTCAAGAACTAGCCACAAGCTCATGTTTTATCTATTTAAAGTCCGAATCAACATTTCAAGCTGCGAGAGTATATATTTTAAGCATTTGGACGCACAATCAATCTTTAATCATTTGTTATTGTTTCATTTTGTTGTTTACTCGAGAAATTCAGTTTCATAGAGATGTTCGTTACCATGAGCAGGATATAGCGAAAGTAACAATCGAACGATTTCCCCGCTGTCCAGCGGATTGAAAGTAATAGGAAGAGAGAGTCCCTCGAAGTTTGCTTCACTTCCAGACTGTATCTCCTTCTATTGAGTATAACGTCTAGACTATCAAATTCTGTTGACTATGATCAATTTACATTCAAAATAATGAAGGTCTTTGAATCATCTTTCATTGACTATGATCAATCTTCAAGACTATCTCCTCCAAATAACTATGATCAGGCTCACAGACAATCTCCTTCCATTGACCGTAACAAAGCTCCTAAACCATCTTCCACGGCAATGACTTTGATCAAGCGTCAACACCGTTTTCTTTCATTGACTCTGATTAAGATTTCAGGCCATCTTTTTTTGTTGACCTTGATCAAGCTTTCAGATCGCTATCTTCCATCGATTATGCTCAAGCTTATCTGTCGCTTATTGCGACTTTACGTTTAGTGTAAAGTGCGCGACACGTGCTGTTTTATTTCAATGACAGACCCATATTTAGAATTTTCGATTTAGCTCTGTAGGTGACTTTGGCGTCATACCTTGTGTGTTTACGAGCCATTTTAAGAGTGATGTCACCAATGTATTGTCCTGGAAAGTCACACAAAGTGTGAATTGCCCTAGTTTCCTAGTCAAATCAACACGTCCTGCCACTCCTTGGCAGTTTGACGTCAGCCTGTTGAAAAGCACTTTAAAAAACTATTGTAACTCCAGTGCTTCCCTGCTTTGTGCTTGTATATCCTTCCTTGAAACTTGAAAGCTAAAAATAAATGGTCGTTGTAAAACTGACTCTGTTCCTTCGACGGTTAAAGTATGGTACGGCATCAGGCAACTCCGCAGGGATTGATTTCTGGCTATAGTTACATTTTTCATACTCTTCACAACTACCCCTGTTGTTCAGGGGTCGGTTTTACGAAGCCTGTTTCTCTTAGATGTTGCATAAGTAATAATTTAAAACCTTCGTTTCAAACCTTGTAAATCTGTCACTTCTAATCTTATGTGTTAAAGCGAAAGTTGGACACATGATTATTGTATTCCGTTAAAAAATTTGTACTTCGGTCGCACGAGGAATATATGATTATTCTTTTTTTGAACTTTTCCACCTTTTAAGCTAAACACGCTTGGTACAACCGGCCCTAGGTTTTCAAAATCTACACTAGTACGAGTCGTCTTTAGTTTCAAACAGCGCATATCGTGATAAAGTCATCGTGATATTTCGTGAAAGCTAGAATTGGGATTCTAACCAATAGTCTTCCGTCAAACGGAAGTTGAGTCATGTTTTAAGTAACCGTGAAATTGTTCAGCCTGAACCATCTTACAGTAACAAAGAACTTCAGATTTAATTTAAAGGTATATCTCGATCGTAAACGCAATGCCAGTTAGTTTTCAGTTAAACTTAAGCAGTTTTTGATATAGTTAATAATATCTTCATATGATCGACGAGAACAGCTGTATGTGAAGGTCACAGTGGTACAAGGATGTTTCTCAGAGACCACAAGATTGATTGTCTGTCCTTCATTAGCGATGTATGACATCTTCAATCTGATTGGTCCGGCCACGAGCTTCATCTTGAGGCGACCAATCAGAAACGTCGCCAGTTAATTGAGCTATATTTGTGGATATAATGAGCGAAGGATTCTCATTAGTTATTCTAGTGTGATAGGAATTGTACACAAATTTCTCGTTTGCTTCAATCGTAGTCTAAACAGCGTTTTTTGAGAGCACTATAGCTTAACAGTGGCTACTAATCTGAGCAAAATGCCTTTCTACTTTGCGTTTCAAAACCGACGAGGCAAGGGAAAAGTTAAAAGGAGGGTTTCGTTTGGCATTAAGAGTAGGGATAAGAAATCGAGGAATAGTAGTGGCTCTCAGTGGTCTGGTTACGGCGTTAATGATTTGGCAGCTTACGAGGACTTCTCCGTTGCCAGGAGAATTTCATTAGATCAAGGATCGTTGGTGAATACAGCCAATAATCGCATTTCGTCTGGAGCTGAACTACGAACGGGACCTCCGAAGCCGCCAAGATTAATGGAGAAAAAGGTATTCACATGCGAAAACACGGAGTGCCAACGGAGTGAGGAACTCTTGGGGATGATAGCTGTGAATTTTAAGGCATGTCCCGCTTGTTTTACACATTATTGCTCCACAAAGTGTAGAGTAGCTCACTGGCCTGAGCACAAACTAGTCTGCCATTACGGACGGATGAAAAGCTACATGAAGACTATCGCGGAACTCTGCCAAAGAGATGAGGATGTACAATCTCAGCTTTCAGCGTTGGCTTCGGCAGGATTCTATACCAAAGGTCGGGGATGCATAATGCTAGTTTTTGCAAGCGCAAACGACGCCAGGTTATTTATCGACGAAAAAATCAGCCAGAAGCCAACGTATTCCTCCCTGATGAATGTGGAAACTTTAGGTGTTCGAAGCGAACATCAGAAAACTTTAGTACGTTTAATCAATCATTACAAGCCAGAAAATGAATTCGTTTTAAACGTAGCTATTGTGGCTCGACGGAATATGCCGCCCTCGCAAGCTGTTCCGCGAAATATGGATCCTTCTTTGATCGAACAGTTCGTCATTCCATTAAATGGGAACAAGGAGAGTAGTTTGAGCAAAGCCTGTCGAAGATTGACCTTGTAAATGTACAACATGGCAAAGCCGTAGGACTAGATTGCAAAACAGTGATGTTTTTGGTCCATTTGCGCGTTGTCAGCCGGAAAAATGCAGTGAAACAGCAGGTTTCACCAAATCTAAGATGACTGAATTGTTGTTCGTGATACTGTTTTATCTCCGATATAGTTTTTCAAATCGCAAAAAAATTATAATTTAATACTTTGAAGCCAAAAAGTCGCCAAGAAAGCTCATGATGTTGCTATATTAACTCGCAAAGAAAAGCTAACGGAGTAATGCAACGTTTGCTAAAAAACTTACTGATGAATTACAATAGCATCCGCCTCTAGTGAATGTGCAACATTTAGGACCATTTTACACAAATTTGTCTTATTTATAACGGGAGCGAAGTTAAGTAGATTAGAGAGCTTAAGCTTCGCGTTCAACGGCAAACGTCACACGCCAGGCGACAAAAACATTGCCGATATAAAGACAG
>JAODVM010387289.1:0-11108 GCA_025400095.1 Phenganax marumi
TAGTTTAGTCCATAAATTTATGATAGTGTTGCAGAACTTAACAACAACTTATCCTAGAAAACGTTGTCAGAACAAATATAAGCGTAAAGTGCTTAAAGTCGATGCCGTGACCATGCGATTGCGGTATCGTGTCAACGGGGTCCAATATGGTTATTGAATTATTAACCACCACAGTATATCCCCATCATAGTTCGAGCGTGTTGCTTTTTCTTGTGCAGATGGCTAAAGGTTGGTGGTTATCGAAATAAAGATACATTTGGCAGAGAGCAAGTAGGCGAACGCAGTTAAATTACAATTTCAGATTTTCCATCGTGACTTTGCGTTTTTGCCTCTATTACAGCTATCACAACACGTTTTCATTGTATTTTCTATATATGTGTGTTTACAGGCTGGTGTTATTCGAGTGAACTGCGTCGATTGTTTGGATCGAACTAATATTGCTCAGTTCGTTGTGGGAAAGCATGTTCTTGGAATGCAGGTATGTGTAATGTAGCCGGAATCCTATACTTTTTGACAATTGTAGGACTAATGATATACTCTTCTTTCCTTTAAGCTTTACGCTTTAGGCGTTATTGATAAGCCTGTTGTCAACTTTGAATGTGATGCTGTAAGGTACCAAAATATAGTCAGCCAAGGCACCATGGCATCGTACTGTATGTAAATGTTTGCAAATGCACTTGCCACACAATGCAAAAAAAATTTCGGGAGCTTTTCTTGCGAAGATCAGTATTTTTTGCGCGGCAGTCAAGCATCAACGGACAACTTTCTTCTCAACAAAGTCGCAAATAATTTATTCAAATCATGAGAATGTCTAACTTGTTGTTTTCTAGATTGTTGGAAGACCTCTATGAAGATCATGGCGATACTTTAGCTGTGCAATATGGTGGATCTCATCTTGTACATAGGTATAATTATAGAAGTCCGAAGTAAGATTTCGAGACTTTATCTTTTTCTTTATGTTTATTTAAACTTTCGCAGGCGCCGTGAATTCGCAAGCTAAGCTATTTTTAGTGTTAGATATAGCATGGAGTGACTGTTCGAAATTCTTGATATAACCTTTGCATCTTTGCCTACTTTTTGACTGGTTTTGTTTGTATTTATGCTTTCTAGAATAAACACTTACCTGAAATCTGCGCCCTGGACCTCACATTCTCGAGATATTTACCAAACGGTTCGGAGATACTACAGTGGAGCATTTACTGGTAGACCTCATGACTATTGTGAACGCTTGTTTTTTTTGTGGCAACTTGCTACATGGTGTATGAATCTATGTTTAGATGCTGAAAAGCAGCAAGCTATCAATCTATTTCTTGGAAAGTTTGTTCCCAGTGAAAACTGTCTACCATTGTGGGATCATCCGACTGACTATTATTTTCATCACGTATCTAGTCATGATGGTGAAAGTCAGCTAGCAGGAAGAAGGTATAGTCACTCAAAAACAAGTTGTTCCAGCAGACTGTTTGCCAGAGGCGGATTAAGGGTACCATGGGCCTCTGGCTGAAACTCAGTCAGCCCCCCTTCCCCTTAACCCGCTTCTGCTATTAGCGACCGACGGTTCTCCTGTTGCACTTTAGTAAAGTTGTTCTATTCTGGATGATGTCGGAATTGTAGATTATGTTGAATTTTATGTAGTTACACGAAGTGGTTTGATGACGAAGTTGTCGCTTCGCTACCGTTGCCTTGTGAACAAGGTAAAACCCATGATCCGTTTGATGCACCTTCGATTCGTAACCCTGTCGAGTTCACACTGACTTTCATCGCCAAACGGTGACTGTCAGAAACGCAATTTTATTTCAATATTCCTTCATATAGTTTACAACTCTAGTATTACCGGCAAGTGCTCTACCAGCCTTCTTGAAAAGGAAGATGGAACGGGAACAGAAGATTTAAATGATTTCTTTCGTGATTATTATCAACCTGATGAGTTGTCAGAACTAGATCTGTTGTTTTCCTTTAACTTACCTTCTTCATACAGGTAAAAAAGATTGGATAAGTACTTCGAAACTTGAAATCTACATAGTTCACCTTGAGATCACTTGCATTGCATGGTTTGTCCAATTGTCTTCATTATACACCGATAACGCAGGCGGAGATCAGTCAACTGTGTTCATTGTATCTTTATTCAGTTACCTAGCATTGTAACTAAGTCTTGGGATGAAATAAGATAAGGCTTAGGAGGATAGCCCTGATAGATAGATGACATCTTCACTTTTTGCTCCTGATTCTTTTACTGATTGTAATCCTATCCAATCTTGTTTTTGTGACCGTAACATAGAAGTATGACACCAGCTCTTTTGTGCTGACTCGTAACCAGTTGCCATTCCTTCGTATCAATATCGCATTATCAATATGCTTTACGTGTAAAGTCTACTATTTTTGATGCTTGTCCTGTGTGAAGTTTGTACAAAGTTACCAGTCATTTCTTTAATTTGCCTAGATTGTTCATGCCTGCTACTGAAACTGAGCCCAGTCCTTTTGTGGTCCGCGCAATCGGAGGCGGAAGTCGCCAGGCTGCCCTGTCTAGAAAACCTTCATCATTGCAAAGAGCAAGCAGTCCAACAAATGAGGATCTGAGTTCGGACTCTGATTTCAGTTCCTTATCAGATTCAGACTTTTTACCAAGCAGCAAAAAAGACTCTGCTTCTAACTTGGGACGAATTCTCTTTGAGGTTAGCAGTCGAAATGTGGGTTGTTAGTTAAAACCTTAGCTATATAAAGTTTTTCAGTTATCCACTCATTTTCCTGTTAGCAGCCGATGGCGATAATCAACTGTTCCACTCAGTTAGCACTTTTTTTCCGAAAACGCCCAAATGCACCTATACTCACCATGAATATAAACTACAATAGACTTGAGACACAGCATTCATTCATCTTCCTTTTTCATCATGTAGATTGTTAGACCATGTGATGAAAGGAGCTGAATAAAAACAGAACTGATTTTAATCTATCTTCAGGATGTATTCTCCAATATGAAAGACTACTATGGAGTTGAGATTCATGAACCCAGCAAGCAATCATGGGATAAGTACCACAGGTATTCCTCCCAAACTCATTATCGCTTTAGGCGAGAGATTGTTCTCTTTTGTTCATGTAGTACTACAAAATAGTAGTGGAAATATAAACTGTTTCAAATTAGTATAAGTGAATAATTAAGCGCAACATCTGACTGAATATTTCTTCCTTCATCTTCAGTTTTGTAACTGTTGAACGTGACGCAAGTAACTCAGAAGGAAAATTAGATTTGCCTCAGAATGAAAGCCTAGAGAGGTAAGGATATAAATGGCATAGCTTCTAGGCTTATCGCGTACAAGATTCTAAAGACGTACCAGACCTTACAATGTTACAGTAGTATTGTGTCTTATTAAAGGGTGATCAGTACTGACGATAAAATGAGTATAATATGAAGCTTTTGCTTTTGCAGTATGTTTTATCGTATTAATTTAGTCATGTCCCTTTGTGATGTTTACAGCCACTGGTTTAGCAAAGGTGATGAAAAAATTTACAAAGATTTTGATAAGTGCTTGGAACCGTCTACTGCGTCCTGTGCTCTTATGTATAAGAAATATGTGGATGATAGCCGCACTGGCAATTATTTCATTAGTTCGTCTAGTAAGTCAAAGTATGAATCCTTCTTCAAATGGTTAGATATTTGAGAGTAGTACGACAATGTTGACATGATGAATAGTTCAAAATTAGTGGGAAAATTGTATTTAACCGCGATGCTGGTCAGATAGGTCGTGTATATTGATTATTTATTGCCTTAGTTAGATGAAAAATCATTTTAGATTAGAAGAATTAAATGCTGAGAAGACGTAGCCTAAGGTGATGAATTTCTTCATTGCTACTAGCCGCGCAAGAGAGAACCAAAAATTGAAATACATGAAACATCGCAGTAATAATTATGTTTATCCTCTACAACACACATTGCATGCGCAAAATGACATCACTCAAAATGACATCAACCAATTTTTCATGAGTAACATGCCTCCCGTTTCTCGGTACTGTTTTCGGAGATTGCTCAACATATTATACCTCTGTCATTATTGTGTAGTGTATTCTATTTAAACTGTATAGAAATGGATAGCTCTGGCTTTTCGCTTTTTCCTGTATCTTTAATCCAGGTGCGTAATTTACGGGAAATACTGAAGTCATTTCACCACCTCGATATTCTGACCAGATGTCTTCCTTGAATGTTACAAGATCCAAGTCTTTTTCTTCTCTGAAAGCCACCACCTGCGCCATATTATTGCGACTATATTTTCTTTTTCTACGGTAGTTGCAACATCGGGATCCCCTGTTAATGTAACAATTTAAAACGAGCGATTGTACCCGAGCAAAGCCGAATCTGAACGTATATCAGAACGGTCGGAAAGTTCTGCTGAACTAAGGTTATCATCGTCACTGTTGTTTTCTCCAAATAATAAATAATTCACTTTTGATCTTCGTTGTCTTGTCGAATCATCAAACGGAGCATCTAATTCATGCCACATTTCAACGTAGTCGCTGCTCTTTTGTATGATTTCCCAGTGTTCAGATGCGCTCGCCTTGCCATCAGTTCCAAAGTTCAGCTGTCCTATGACATGTTTCCTCCTGAATTTTGCTACATGCTTTACTGTTAACACAAGTTGAGTGTTTTTGCTAAAATTCTCTTCAGGAATATGTACGCTGAATACTTTTCTAAACTTTGGAGAAATTGTTCTCTTCTCAACTTTTGTTCGTTTCTTTAGTACAAGAAAAGAATTGATGTACACTTGAAGTTTCACGTAAGGACCTGCAAGAAATAGTAAAAGCACTTGGTTAAGTCAACTTGTCTTAGACAGAGAAAAGAAGTGACATCGTTGTAATGCTTCCTCCTGTCATTGTACTCTAATCGATTTTTTATCATCTATAGTTGAGGCGTAATAATAAAACAAATTGTGTGTCAAAGTAACGCATGCGTTCAAGAAATCTGATCTGGACTTACTTGCAGTAAGTTTATCATTATCCATAATTCTTAGACATGAAGCTTCTTGAATAGTAACTTCAAGTGTTCCCTCATCTTTCTTCCAACGCAACCCAACCAAAATTTGACCTACAGGTTTGGAGCTCTTTAAAATGAAAAAAAATTATGTTTAACATTAAGTATGGAACACGAAACACAATGAGGTTCTGGCCCATTAGTCAATTGTGCTTCTACTGAATACCCGAGGATAGTTTTCCAATACAATTAAAACATGCAACCACATTATTCAAAAGCAAAGAGAGAAACAATTCAACTACTGACATCTTCAAATTTTAATTTTTCCTCGTAGATTCTCTCTGCTCCAGTTGCCAAGAATGGTCCATCGACCTTAATTCTTACACATCCAATAAGATCATGAGCTGACAGATGATTGATATCATACACGCAAAGTAGCAAGGTTTGTTCTGGCAGTTCTTCCACTGGAATTTCATAATGAATAGTATCATTAAAGGCAGGTGAAATGCTGTTTCGAGCATAGCGTGTTTGGGCCTTCGCTTCATATTTTTGTGAGAACGGCTGAAGTTCAACGACGACGTAGGTAAAAGACACATTGCTCGACGATATAAGAGGCAGATCTTCTCCTCGTAGAACGTTCACGTTCAGTCGCGACCTACAGGGGAAACAGAATTCATTGATGTATTGAAATCTACTTGTGAATACAATTATGATATAAAACTGAGGTGTATGTTGCTATGGTGCAATGGTTATAACTCTTACTTACCTTCGACGATCATATTTTAATGAAAAATGAATTGTCCCAAGTTCTTTCTAAACGCGGAAAAAATAGTTTATCAACTGTATCAACCTGTCAAATTCATTCCAGTGGCTTCGTATACATATGGTAACGAACAAGTGTATAACGACGTAGTAAGATCGTCAACTTACTATTTCCTGTTGTTTGTTCTGCTTTGGTTGCACAGCAGACTTACTGCATCGAGGTAGATGATATTCTTCATGAGAAAACGCTAGTGAACGACTTTTCCCACTATTCCTTGCCTGTTGTTTCTTGTCTTTCCTATAGTATCGTCGACAACAATGGATGATTATGATGATCACAAAGATAATGGAAACACAAGCAACTCCTAGTGCAATTGATTTGTGTTTTTCAAACCACATCTTCACTTGGACTAGGTAAAGAAAAAAATTCAGAATTACATATCTAATCATGCCATACACTGCTAAGCTAAGACAGAGAAAAAATAAGACTGCACCGCACATGAAATGTTAACTGATAATTAGAAAGTACAAAAAGAGTGACCCTATTAATTATAAAAAAGTTGTAATCAAGACTGTAAATCTACGGACACGATTTACCTTACACAAGAAATGATGGCATAGAGAATAATTAGATGATCCGTAGATCCTAAAGTATGTTTGAATGCAATTCAATACAGCCTTGTCATTGTTTCGATACTGCAAAAATATTGACCACAACATGAGAAAAAAAAACTGATTACTTATATACTATTTTATATTTCCATGAACAAAACTGGATATCTGAATCGTGCTGGTAAACACATATAAACTAATGATTATATTAAATTAGCCAAGTTAATTTACTGACGCGAACGAAACACACTGATGCGATGGCAGCCGCAAAACAAGGAGTAGGTGTTTAATCAAATACACATTCTAATTATCCACGATTATCAAACAAGATAAGATTTGCGCATATATTTTTCAGATCAATGTGATGACTTATTTATATACGCCAGCCAATTGCATTTCTTTCAAATCAAAACATGGCGATTTACTGCAAAGATGTCAAGCTGGGTATTTTCTTACGAGGGTGTACGGATCAGAATTGCGGAACTGAGCAGTTAGTTTTTCATGCGGAGTATGTGAGCCGTGGCCACTTGACCACAGAATATGTACAAATCTTACTGTCCACCTACACTATTCAACCACGCATCAATTATAAACAACAATTCAGAGATAGTCTCAATCTAAGCAGTGAGGATGACCGGTGCATCTGGCAGAGCGAAACATAGAATAACAACTGGCACTAAAGAGTAAATAAATATATGAATATAAATTATAAATGTGGCCTATATTTAGCTTTTTGTATCTAAAGCTTAAAAAACGTGAAAAAGATCGACAAAAATGCTTAAGATAAACTATCTTCTACTAGAGATCAGACTTCCGTGTACAGTAGCCGCATTTTTTAGAACGGAAAGTAATTTCTTGTGAGTCATTTTGAATGGTGCACATTAGCCAGAAACGAAATTAATTCTGCGCATGCGTGCGCCTTTGAATTTTGCTGGCCCAAAACGCACGTAATAGAAAAATATACTAAATTTGCAAACTTCGTAGAGCTATCTTTCTCGTATTATACAACCTTTCGTGACCGAACTATGCCATTTTACTACGTTTAATATGTTCTTTCCAGCTGCTTAGATGAATTTACTTCTTTTTGCCTAAATCGACATTTAGTCTAGAATGGGAATTGTCCATTGACATGATGTAACAATATTTGTAACGGTCGCATTTTAGTGTGATCAATGAAATTTCGTAAGATTGAGCACAGCTACTGCAGTGGAATAAATACCGTATATGTGCAATGAAACCAGTGAAGTTATTACTGGCATGTGTTTGACATGTCTCTGAGGCAACAATGAATCAATGATTTCATGTGATCCACGACCTTGTATGTAATGATTAGTCAAATGATGATCATTCAAGAAATTGCCGAAACAATCTTAAGACTACGATTCAAACACTTAAAGTGCTCATACACCAGGCAAAAAACTAATTGTTTTCCATAAAGCAAAACTTATAATATTATTATTTGTATATTTCGCGTAAGCTGCAGGATTACACGTAAATTGCGACAGCGTCATGGCTTGTAGAGACGAGAGTAGTATACAATTACGTCCTGGAAAGCTATACCCTGACTGTCTTGTATCTTATCCTTGCTATGCGAGCATCTATACCCTGATTAACCTGAATTGCCCTAAATTATGAACATTATCAAAGGGTTTGAGTGATGTTTCAATGCGGAATAGCACGGAAAGCGTCGTCGTAATAATTCATAAAGAAGTACGCATGTGCTATATATATGATTATAATATTACATATAATATTAAGCATTCACCGTTTAAATTTCGGTTGTCTCAAACACAGTTTTTTTCTTGGAAAAGGAGAAGTCGAAACATATCTTGCGTTGGGAGCGAGTGATCACTCACCTTCTTTTGGAACTTGAGTCGTTGTGTAGAGTGATGAAGTTCTCCAGGGATAAGCATGAATGGGTGTCTGCCTGCGAGTTGCAGAGTACGGGTTTTTACCATTTTGTACCATTCCACTATAGTTATCCATCGTTACTTTTTAACTGGAGACTACTTCTATATTTGGAAACTTTGAGTCACTGAACGCTATATAGAAGGTAAAACCAATCTGACTTTTCCATTCCCAGATTGCATCAACTTTTCATTACATACATACACTGTCCACACTTCAATATATCAGTGAAAATATCATTCATTAAGTTTCAAACATAATTAAAATAGAACAAACGTTTGAATAACCTTGGGTCATGGATGCACAATCAGTCCCAGACTCACTTGCTGTGTTATGCATACTGTACATTAACGTAGCAGTGGAAACTTTTAAACCGTGGGCATTTGGATGTTATAACTTGAATATTAATGAGCGTACAGCCGATTAGAAAGATAACAGCAAAATGCAAATATGTAGGAGGCACAAACTTTGGATGTGACGTCTGTGTCAAAACAATACTTTTTATTACGTTTAATCAAGCAGTAATTAGCCAACAGAAAGAAGTTGACTCCTGCTGAGAGCCATCGTTTGCGGACATATCGAACATACTTTTTCTTTTCATCTTTTCCTTAGAAGAAATCGTGGAACACTTTACTGCGAAAGCTTGATAACTGCAACTGGCTTTGTTTGCCACAACTTTTTTATACAGTATATTTCATGACAGTTTCATGCTAGCTAATTATTTGAGAGTAAACTAAAAAATGAACTAAGTAACCAAAACTATTTGTGGTTTTTTCATTGGGTGACGATTTGGAGCAGTTCAATTGTAGAGAAATTATAATGCCTGTATAAATATAGCTAACATTAACTTGTTCTGCACTTGTAGAGTACATTTTTCGTTTCGTTTAGTCAACATTTAGTGTTTCCTATGTATGTTATTATTGTTTCTGCCCGGTATAGACAAACACGTCAACGCGGAGGAGGAGGAAGGCATTCAGTCTAACCACTCATTGTCTAAATTCTCATTTGAAATGATTTTTCTCATGAATCGACGAGAAAGGTACTTTTGAATTGAAAACTGACTTTGAAGCATAAAAAAATTAAGGCTAGCATGCTGCAGTCTTGTCAGTATTTTCTTAAAATTTTTTAGTCACTGTTTTGAATGCTCTTATTAATTACTGTTATAAATTTACTAGAGAAATTTACCGACAATTTACCCCGCAATGTGGGCATGCGCCAGCTGTTGAAAGCGCGCGTGTTTTCTCGCGTGTACCACGCGTCCACGCATGTAACTACAACAGTGTGGTTGTGTGGCACAGATAAATCTGTGCAAATGTTTTAGTTGAAGCCGCGTTTTATAATTTATGGCAATTTTACCTGGATTTAAAAGATTATTTTTAAATGAAAACATATACTGTAATGAGCAGTTCTTTGAATAAGGGAACATTTCTGAACAGAAAGCCGTTGTTCAAAAGCAGTGTCGGTGATGTTGACGCCTCGCGTGAGCCACGTGGTGATGATGACCTCCAACCTGATTGCAAACG
The DNA here is from genome assembly GCA_025400095.1 of Phenganax marumi. Classification (NCBI taxonomy): domain Eukaryota; kingdom Metazoa; phylum Cnidaria; class Anthozoa; order Malacalcyonacea; family Clavulariidae; genus Phenganax; species Phenganax marumi. The sequence continues at coordinate 9,763 of JAODVM010387289.1, forward strand.
ATCAAGAATTGCTTACTCAGATTCTTTAGTAATATTACAAAATCATGTTGATGCCTGTCATGCCGGTGACTTAGCCACTAAGACGGCTGAGCCCGAGCAGTCCGTGGCGAAAGTCATAAGTTGCCATCCAGGAGAAGAGGCTCAAACGGGCATCCCTAACATCTCTGAGGGATCCCTTAACATACGCAGGAAAAATTCTCTTAAACGGACGCTTATGTCAGAACATGATAACATTACTTTGAATGATGAACTTATGTGGCTGTCATCTGTTGATGATAGTCCTAGTGTAAAGAGTGGCTCTCGATCTGATAGTCAGCTTAGTCAGGTTGAAGATGAACGTTGCAGGTCAAGTCAGGACTCATTTTGTGATCTTTTTGCCACATCAACAGCAAATAGCCCTGTAAACACACAGGAAAGCAACATTCCAAATTCAGAAGCCTTTTGGTCGCAAAATTCACTCCATTCGAAATGTGATAGTAACTCTGTCTTGGACCTTCTAAATGGCGATGATTCAATTTTAGCAGGACTAGATATTAGCAATCTAATATCAGCAAGTGAAACTAGTGTCGGCATTTTAAAGTCGACACTTGCAGAAGATAATCCAAAGCTACAAGATGACAATGTAACAGTGAATGATTGCCAATTAGAAGCTGAAGTAAGTGAGTCTGCAGATGAAAAAGGAAAACTATTTTATGGCTTGCCTCCAAATGTTGAAAGTCTTATTAAAAAACATAAAGGAATTGAAAAACTATATGGTAAGTTCTGATACCTGTTGTGGAGATCAATCTTTATGTATCAGCCGGTGTAACCTTGGATCACCTAGAATGACAACTGTTTCATTACTAAGTGATAATACATCTATTAATGTATCATTTAACCATGATGATTGACTGTAGGTATAGTTCTAAAAAGACTTATTGGTTGCTTGGTAGAATGCTACAAAACTATGAAGCACTTAAAAAACATGCTACCATGTCCAGTGGAGCTTTTTACATACATGCCATATGTGTTGGCTACTGTAACAAGATAACTGTTAGCTGGGTATGCAGTGTGTAATTGTGTTCTAGTAAAATATTACTGCATAATCAGAAACATAAGTTAAACCTAATGCTTTCAGACTGGCAAAATGATTGTCTGAATTTACCTGGAGTACAGAGGCGAGAAAATTTGATTTACTCACTACCCACCAGTGGAGGAAAAACATTAGTTGCAGAAATATTGATCATGAAGGAACTGTTATGTCATAAGCGAGATGCTTTACTTATCCTTCCATTTGTTTCTATTGTCCAGGAAAAGGTAGTTATTTGAAACCTAGATTCGACAACAATACAGCTTGTTGCAAGTTT